>VIAB01003243.1:146970-157556 GCA_009801035.1 Oophaga pumilio
GCATTGGGGTCGGGTTGGGTTTCAGTCGGAACTCTGACTTTTGCAGATAGTCGGCCGATTTCGCTCAACTCGACTTTTGATAAAGTCGGGTGGTCTGAAACCCGACTCGAACCTCCCGGAGGCAAAGTCGCTCATCTCTTACAATGACAAGTGAAAAAAAAAAAGTTCAAATGACCCCTTTTTCCCCATTAAAAAAGGAAATAAAAAGGAAATAAAAACAAAATACACATTTGTCATCACTACACTTGGAAAAGTCCATTCTATCAAAATATCAGATAAATTAATCCGATCATTAAATAGGAGAAAAAAAATGTTTTGGCTGCTGCAACAACACAAGACAATGTAGTAAGAGGTGATCAAACATCGTATCCATTCCAAAAAGATATCAATAAAAATATCGGAATGGAGTGCATAAATAAAGACCACATGCAGCTCCATATCCAACAAATTGAAATTGCTACAGCTCTCAGAAAATGGCGACAAAAGCAAAACTTTTTTTAAACTGTATTTTGCTTAACCACTTTAATAAAACAAACTATGCAAATTTCTATCGCTGTTATCATAATGACCTGGAGAATCATATTTCAAGGTCATTTTTACTGTTAAATTAATCCTATAAGTAAAAACACAATTGTGGAATTGCGCTTTTCTCACTATTTTGAAACTTTTTATTTTTTTGCCTCTTTCCAGGATATCACATGATAGAATGGATGGTGTCGTTCAAAACTACAACAACAAGCCTTCACATGACTATTTAAATGGAAAAATAAAAAAGTTATGGTTCTCGGAATAAAGGGAGGAAAAAACAAAAGCACAAAAAATTGAAAATTGCCCAGTCGGGAAGAGATTGAAGAAGGCTTAGACTGGCCCACAGGAGAACAGGAGAATCCTCTAGTGGTCTTCTGTGCAAGAGTGGGCCACTACTTTGCACTATATGCTTGTTATCAGGATGTTGAAAAGGCCGAACTTTTAAATTCCTATTGAAAGAATTGAGGGCAAGCTGATTAAATTTGCTTATGACACAAAGCTAGGAGGGGTAGCTAATACTAGAGAAGAGAGAGAGAGGATTCAAAAAGATATAAATAAACTGGAGCAGTGGGCAGCAACTAACAGAATGTTTTTTTAACAGGGAAAAATGCAAAGTACTACATCTGAGCAGTAAAAATGAAAAAAGCATATACAGAATGGTAGAAATAGGGCTAAGTAACAGCACATGTGAAAAAGACTAGGGCATACTAATAGATCACAGACTGAACATGAGTCAACAGTGTGATGCAGCAGCAAAAAAGGCAAATACAATTGTTGGATGTATTAACAGAAGCATACAGTCTAGATCACGTGAGGTCATTATTGCCCTCTACTCCTCTTTGGTCAGACCTCATCTGGAATACTGTGTCCAGTTTTGGGCACCACATTTTAAAAAAGACATCAACAAACTGGAGCAAGTTCAGAGAAGATTGAACAGAATGGTGACTGGTCTGCAAACCATGTCCTATGAGGAACGGTTACAGGATTTGGGAATGTTTAGCTTGCAAAAAAGAAGACTGAGAGGAGACTTAATAGCTGTCTACAAATATCTCAAGGGCTGTCACATTGTAGAAGGATCATCTTTATTCTCATTTGCACAAGGAAAGACTAGAAGCAATGGGATGAAACTGAATGGGAGGAGACACAGATTAGATATTAGAAAAAACTTTTTGACAGGGTGATCAATAAGTGGAACAGGCTGCCATGAGAGGTGGTGAGTTCTCCTTCAATAGAAGTTTTCAAACAGAGGCTGGACAGACATCTGTCTGGGATTATTTAGTGAATCCTGCTTTGAGCAGGGGGTTGAACCAGATGACCCAGGAGGTCCCTTCCAACTCTACCATTCTATGATTCTATGAATCACTATGTATAGACAGAGGCAGCATTTCATTAATTTAGCAATCTACTCAATTCATTGTTATATAAATTTGTGATTGAGGATATTGTCACTTTTTCATGTAGCTGAAATGTGGGGCTGTGGAGTTGGTCACTTGTGGGCCTTTAGCACCCTTGTCCAAACCTGCCTAGTGGCTGTTTCTGGTATTGCAGTTAATTGTTAATCAGTTTCAGGATAAGTAGCTAACCCAGATGGATATGTTTCGATTTTAATTCTTATTCATCACAGTTGGTTGTGATCAGATCCTTTTGGAATAACATGAATCTCAAAAAGTTGAACAGTGCAGAGTACTGTTTCATAGATTGCATTTTGTTAGTACTGCTGCGAACATATACCTCATACTCGCATCACAAAGAGCAAAAAAAAAAAAAAAATAAGTGGGAGATAAGTGAGAGTAAAGAAGGTAAGAAAGAAAAAGAACTGAACATACTCTGGAAATGAGAGAATGTCTGCTTAGTACATGCTGTAAGTAAATGTACATTTCATAGCATGACGGAACTTCTTAGATAAGTTTAATGTATCACAAGGAAACGTAAATACTTTTATGATTCATAAATGACATAATACATAATGTTCCCAAAAGACAGAGTACATTAATTTACATGAAATGCACGGTAGATTAAGGATTAGCCAGTGGTAATTTAGCAAAGAAACAAAATCCTATAAGAATCCATTATCCATAGTAGATTGTGTATTTCACATTTACCTGAGCCACATTTGTCATTGAACTGCAAATGTAGTTAGACTCCAATTTCTCACAATATGAATTCACTACTTTATCACGACATGCTACTATAATCTGTGTCAGTCTGCAATTCTGATCACAACACTTGTGTCACATCTACACGAGGAACCGGCAATGTCTTATGTCGCTGGACGCCGCTGTATTCAGTCTGTGGGCGGCGCAGGTGATAAAAGAGATGTTGGAACCAGAGGTTATGGATGATGCAGTCTTCGTCCAGCCACTTAGATTTAGGTAGCTGGGACCTGCAGTGCAGTCCAGTCTGACAGTATGGATGTATGTGCTGTCCAGCTGGAGTTATCAGCAAATTTGAGAGCATCACACCCTACTTAAACTTCCAGCTTACTGCTGGAAGCTGCCAGATATAGCCTCTGGTTTAGTCCTGTCTGTTTAGCTTCTTGTCGACTTTGGCTTGTTTACTGACTATTCTTACATATTCTGATTTTGTACTTTTTCTGCTCTTATGGTTCTGACCCAGCAACCTGATTACTTCTACTACGGTGTATCACTGAACAGCAGCTTATTCCGTGGTCCCAGTCCAGGGGTCCCTGTCTAAGTCTACATCCCTGTACAGGGGGTTAAATGGTGAAGACCTTGGCAATCCCTAGGATCTGGTAAGTGGAGTGGCTCTAAAATGATAGCCATTTTAAAGCTTCCAGGCGACCACTGACAGAATGGCATTACAACTTGATGGTCACATATATAAACATATGACAAAACATTTCCCAATCCAGTATGCTAGAATCATGTTTTGTTATTTTTAAACTGATCATCTAGCACAACTCCTCTTGGGATTTATGAATCCAAAAGGACATGTTTGAAAGGAAATATCTGTAGAAGCTAGCCCTGAAGTCAGCTAAATATTACAGGTTCTTTATTTCACAACCCTTTTTGAAGCCTAAATTCTCTTAAAGGGAACCTGTTAACAGGCATTTCCTATGTAATCAGAGAGCAGCATAATGTTGTGCAACAAAGCCTGTGATGTGTCATTTACTGGATTGCTTGGTGCAGTTTTGATAGAATCCCTGTTTTATCTGTTGTAAATATAGCAGTGGTCACAATACTTAGCTGTGTATAAACCTGCCCACACCACTGATTGACAGCTTCATGTGTACCCTAGCACAGACTAGCCCGACTGCCGTGCATGTGAGGCAGCGATAATCTTCTGCTGATAAAACACTGATTGTACTGAAACTACAGCACACAGCCTAATAATTGACTCATCACTGGAAATAGGCTCTCATGTACTATATTATGCTGTTCTCAGATTAAATAGTAAAAACCTGATGACAGATTCCCTTTAAAGCCTAAATATTTTGAGTTTTTTCCATTGAACCCTGAAATTCCATCAGCAATCTGTAAACACTACTGATACTAAACATTGTAGGGAGGAAAAATAACATTTGTATTGCATAGCTCAGAACTCACAAAAATGAAATTGTTATATGGTCTGAGACTATACCAGCCACTTCATCAGGCTTTAACACAATTGAAATGTATTAATAGCTGCATGCCTCTTAATAAATTTGGTGGATATCTGGTCCATGGTTAGCCATTGTTAGGGATCGAGTTCCCGCTGCTGCACAAGGGGAATCTCGAACCAGTCCCGCTGCGGTCCCCCATCCATCTCAGGCCGCAGTGGAACCTGCTCAGTAGAGACGTCGGTCCCAATGTCTCGCCTGATATAGTATTGTGCAGAGTCTTGCTGCTGCTGCTCCTGGATCCTCTGTTGTAAGCAGTGTTGGAGCAGGCAGATTTGGGACTAAGCCCTCTGTTTCTCCATCTGAGCATGCCCAGGGCAAGATCTTCCATTGGAGATCAGGGGTCACATGCTTGGATACAGCTACGACTCCTATTGGTCCTCCAGGAAGGTCCTGTAGCTGTTGGTGATCTGAAGCAGCTTTCTATTGCTCCTTTCTGGAAGGTCTCGTACTCGTGGCTACTATAAGAAGGTGGCATAACCGTATGACCGTGCGCTAGTATCAGATTTGTTATGTGCTTGCGCCAGTGTGGTTATGCATGTGTTTAGGGACCTGGCTGAAATAAGCCCCTAGAATACCGGCACCTCCAGTGAGAAGATGTGTGTATGGGTTCAGGATTCTGGCTGAAATAAGCCCCTAGTATACCGGCTTCTCCGGTGAGGAGTTTGCTGTGTGCATTGCTGACTACTTTATGTTGAAGCTGCGCAGTCCGGAAGTAACCCGGTGGCGGCACGCGGACATCATTATTAAACAGCGTTTAGGTTGCGACTCTGTGGAGCAAGAGTTCTCTTATACCGCCATATAGCGCCACATCCTTTTATTTAGCGGCTCTGTGGAGTAACAGAGTTTGCCCACTTTGCCATATAGTGCTACGGCGACCATATCTGCGACTCTGCGGGATAACAGAGTTCGCTCATACCACCTACTGCACCATCTTACTAGCAGCAGGTTCTGCCAGCACGGTGGACCCCGGGCTGCAAACGCACCTTCTAATTTTATTTATTTGGTACGTTCCGCCAGCCCTAACAGTCATACCAATCTATCAAGCACCACCCAAATATTTGGTAAAGCTGGCATAAAATGTGGCTAGTGCAAAAATGTGCATAGATGAAAAAAATGGCGGACTCTATGCAGTCTGTCAGTAATATCTGTTCAGTTTATTCTTTGTCAATGTTTATAGTTCGATTATTGAGTTTACACTTATAAATGTATTGCTTCAAAAACCAGAACATTGCTAAAAGCCAAATGGTACATAGTATTAATGATTGATGGTTCACTAGGAACATCTGGGACTTAAACATCTATTATATGGATACATATTTTTGAACACCTTCACATTACACCTGAAGAAGCTTTCCTGACTACCCATTCTACATCCATAGAGAGTAATATGGAGTTGCTTTCCGCTTTCCAGTTTAAACTATTTTCACTCTTCTAAGAAGGCTTTCTACAAGATATTGGAGATGTTTGTGGCAATTTTTGCCCATTTCTCCAGACGAGCATTTGTGAGGTCAAACAATGATGTTGGAGGAGAGACCGGGATCACAATCTCCGTTTTAGTCATTCCAAAGGTCTTGCTTAAGGTTGAGGTTGGTTTTATGTGGCCAGTCTTCCACACCAAACTTCCCCAAACATGTCTTTATAAACCTTTGTGCACTGGGCACAGTCATGCTAAAACAGAAAAGGGCCTACTCCCCAAAGTTGAAAGAAAGTATTCAATTGTGCTGGCAAACTGAAGCATTACGATTTCCCTTCATTGGAACTAAATGATCTAGTGCAGCTCCTGAAAAATTTCCCCATAGTATTATCCATCCTCCACCAAACTTTACAGTTGGCACAATGCAGTCAGGTGGATAACGTTCTCCTGTCATTCACCAAAACTACACTCATTCATCAGGCATCAGATAGATAAGTGTGATCTATCACTCCACAGAACATGTTTCCACTCCTCCAAAGTCCAATGGTGGCTGCTTTACAACGCTCATTTTGAGGCTTGGCATTGAGCTTGGTGATGTAACACTTGAATAGAGTGTGCAGTTTTTGTATTGTTAATGTCAGCAAAGGTTTGGAGATATGGAGCTTGCAGAGCTTTGGTGACTTTTATGCCTTCTGCTCCTCAGCACTTGGTGACCCCATTCTGAAACTTTACTTCATGGCTGAGTTGCTGTGGTTCCTGCAACTCTTCAACAGCATCATTCACAGGTGATGGTGGAATATTTAAGAGGGAGGAAATGTCATACACTGACTTGTTTCTCTAGTGGATCCTATTACAGGACCGCACTGGTACTAGTGAGCTCTTTACCATTTTGTAATAATTCTTAGTAAAAGTAGACAGCATGGTGAAGGGCTGGATCTTATATATTGGGGATAATGAGACTGATAAAAGACTTGAGTCAAATTATGAGTCCATAAGGTGTATATGAAAACAGTATACTATTATGCTAGATTATAATAAAAGGATTTCTGTGTGAAAGGTTACTATTGGGTAATGACTGTGTCACCCCAATCTTTGTACTATTGGGCATCTCAATGTAGGCTGTGTACAGAGAACTTGCACATGAGTGGCATAGAATTTGCACACAATAACAGAAGCAAGATATAATGGCCGATAAGGCTGGGATCAAACATTTGCATTTCTTACCTCCACCTTTTTCGAACATGCTATAACGTGGTGTTATTTGAGGGTACATACAAAAAATAACCAATGAATCAGTTAAACTACTTAAAACGAGTAGCCATTTTATCTTTATCTTATCAGATGTGTAGAGGATATGATTTTGTGGCCCTTACCAATATATAAGTATTACAGGTTCTCCTCCTGCTCTTGTTAATATCATCTTCCTCACACACTGCACAGATCTCTCCTACTTTCAAAATGGCTGATAGAGAAGCATGTAACCAGACCTAGCCATCAACCTTTTCCAGTTGAATATCACCGCATATAGAAAAGCTGTGTTTCAATTGGATAAGGCTGATGGACAGGTCTAGTCACATGATCCCCCGTCATCAGCCATTTTGAAAGCATGAGATTTGTTCAGCCTATGAGGAAGGTGACACTGACAAGTGCAGGAGGAGAACCTATTCCCAGCATATCTGCAAAAATAAAGATAAAGTGGAAAAGACTTTCAATGTTACATAACGTAAATCATTTGTTTAACATATTGACATCATTTTATAGTGTAGTAAAGTGACATTGTAAATGCATTACTTTTGTTTTTTCTCATTATGAATCACAAACTGAATTTGCAATTCTGCAGGTCTTACAGCTGATATCTCCCAGCATTTCTGAATAATTTAGTGTGTATAGTGTGTCATATTTTCAATGAGCACAGTGTAGAGTAATAGATATAATAATTATAAATTAGATTGTGTTTTGTCTCTACAGTTCCTATGTCCACCTACATGTCTCCTTGGTAGCAAACTAAAATCAAATTTATAATTATACTCTATTTCACCTGACTTGCTTACATACATTTCGTAGCATGCTTGAACTGGCCCACAAGGAAGCAAGTGAATACCCTGGTGGGTTCCAGTGCAGGAGTGGGCCCCCCACTGCTCTATTTGGACAGTAGTTTTCTGAAAACACTTGATTCTTCTTATACAGTGGCAGCATCTTATCATTCATTTAAGTTTTTAATTTGAGAAGTTTTTGTTCTGATGAAGAGGTCCTGTGTTGACCTCGAAATGCGTTGACTTTGTAAACCTGATCAAATAAAGTTTTCAAGGAAATCATTTGTTCGTCAAATTTTATCATTAGCGCATCCAGTGACACTTCACCCAGATATGTTTTCTCCCTAAGTCCTTTGGAGTCGTGTCCTGCAACAGCTGATAAATGTGATTTTTACTTGTTGCTTAGGTGCAACTTTACCATCCCTTCTCTCTGATCCCTTCTCTGTGTTTCCGCATGTTTTACAGTTAAAACCCTATTTGGCGCCCTTCTCTCAGCACACCCGACCAGTGGGATTAGCAGTTACAGTAGTGGGTTCTACCTAGGAGTGATACCTGGCAGCTACCTGCCACACAAGGAGGGAAAGATGCTGTACCTGGAGGATTACCTGGAGATGATCGAGCAGCTTCCCATGGATCTGCGCGACAGGTTTACGGAAATGAGGGAGATGGACTTGCAGGTGCAGAATGCCATGGACTAGTTGGAGCAACGAGTTGGTGAGTTTTTTGCCAATGCTAAGAAGAATAAACCAGAATGGAGAGAAGAGCAGATGACGTCGATCAAAAAAGATTATTTTAAAGCTATGGAAGATGCTGTTGAGAAAGTACAATTAGCAAATCAGATTTATGATTTGGTAGATCGACCTCTGAGAAAACTAGACCAAGAACTGGCTAAATTCAAAATGGAGCTGGAAGCTGATAATGCAGGAATAACAGAAATACCTGCCACACAAGCCTGATGTCACCAATAGAGGCTCCAGTGAACACTAAAGTAGCCGAAGAGCTACATCCCTTCCTGGCTAGGCACTGTCCTGTGGCAGAGTGGGTCCACAAATAAACGTGTGCCATGGCTAGGTGTAACAGTCTGCTCAGTGCAGCAGTCTGTTACCCTTATGAAAATGCAAAATTTAGGGCTAAAAATATTTTAGAAACATTGTAGAAAAATATGTGATTTTTTTTATTTTCACGGCTCAATGTTATAAACTTCTGAGAAGTATCTAGAGGTTCAAGATGCTCACTACACATCTAAATAAATTCCCTGAACGGTCTAGTTTCCAAAATGGTGTCACTTGTATTTTTTTTACTGTTTAGGCATATCAGGGGCTCTCCAAATACGACATCGTGTCTACTAACTATTCCAGCAAATTTTGCATTCAAAAAGTCAAATGTCACTTCCTTCCATTCGGAGCTCTGCCATGTGCCCAAACAGTAGTTTTCTCCCACATAAGGTGTATCAGTGTACTCAGGATAAATTGCAATACAAATTGTATGGTGCAATTTCTCCTGTTACCCTTGTGAAAGTGCAAAGCTTGGAGCTAAAAAGATTTTTGTGGGAAAAATTATATTTTTTTTATATTCACGCTCAATGTTATAAATTTCTGTGAAGAACTTGAGGGTTCAAGGTGCTCGCCACACATCTAGATAAGTTTCCTGAGGGGTCTAGTTTCTAAAATGGTGTCACTTGTGGGAGGTATCCGCTAATTATTCCAGCAAATTTTGCTTTCAAAAAGTCAAATGGCAAACAATGGTTTTCCCCACATATCGGGTATCGGCATGCTCAGAAATTGCACAAATTTAGAAGTCCATTTTTTCCTGTTACAGTTGTGAAAATAAAAAAAATTGGGTCTAAAGGAATTTTTTTTTTGTGAGAAAAAGTTAAACGTTCATTTCATTTTCAACATTCCAAAAATTCCTGTGACGCACCTGAAGTGTTAATAAACTTTTTGAATATGGTTTTGAGCACTTTGAGGGGTGCAGTTTTTAGAATGGTGTCACTGTTGGGTATTTTTTGTCATATAAATGCCTCAAAGTCACTTCAAATGTGAGGTGGTCCCTAAAAAAAAAATAGTTTTGTAGATGTTGAAAAAATGAGAAATTGCTGGTCAATATTTAACCCTTATAACTTCCTAACCAAAAAAAATTATGTTTCAAAAATTGTGCTGATGTAAAGTATATCATTGGATCAGTCTTCAGGACTTCAAGAGATGGCTATGCCTCGTATGGTAACCTGGGGTGTGACAAAAATCAATCAAATACATTGCCCACATGGTAGCATGGGACATGATACACATACTTAGTGTCAATGACATGTGCCATGCTCCATATGACCATGAGAAAATATGAAAATCAATCTGAAGACCGGAGGGAGCAAATGGAGGACCAGGTCATGTGTTATGGATGGCAGTAGGATAGGCAAGGGGCAGGCATAGGACAAGTAATAATAATAATTTTTATTTTTTACCCCTTCCTGGCCCTCAAAAGAATCCAGCAAGATGATAGTCACTATTTTGTTTGATTTGTGCAAATCAAATCCTGAATCCTGAAAAATTTTGTTACAAATCAATGCACTCTTCTCTAACCTTAGGATTAATGTTTGCAGGTAAGGCATTTCCTTTCTCGCACACAAATGTGTTAAATTGCCAAAAGTATGCTGAATATGTTACAGATTCATGTACAAAAGACGAAAGGAAGAAACTAAAGACAAGCTGTCGATTTTACAATCTGTGATTTGTTTTCTTTACAGGTATTTATATAGCTGACAAGTTACAACATTTAATACCGCAGCTCGTGGAGGAAACAGAACAATCATTGCTAAGACTGAACATTAATAACATTGCTACTTACTGAGGTCAAATGAAAACTAGTACAAAGGCTGCCTTAAATCTGCAGCTGAGGAAAGATAGGTTTTATTGCTTTTTGTGTGATGTTGACAATCAACAGTGATAAAATTAAAAGTTTAACTCTTTACTTTATAAAATATATACTGCTATAT
>VIAB01003244.1:78142-90726 GCA_009801035.1 Oophaga pumilio
TGCCGGGATCGCTGGTGTGTTGCTATGTGTGACGGGGCCATTACATAGCATGTTAAATGGTATGCAAGTCTGTCTTCTTGACCCACCAGACATAAACACTTAAATCCACAAGCATCAATATACAGATAAAAAGTAAATTCTTGTGGGTTTACAAAAACATGGATGTCTGGGAAATTAAGATACAATCTGGTTTGTTCACAGTACCTATTCCAGAATGGTATCAATAATAAAGGTCATCTCAAGCCGCAAAAAAAATAAGCCATTACTCAGCCCTAGAGCCCGAAGAACGGAAACTCTATGGGTCTCAGAAAATGGCTATAATCGGAAAAACTTTTTTTTTCATACAAATTTTGGCTTTTTTTTTCACCACTTAAATAAAAAATAAACTACACATGTTTGGTATCTGCGTACTTGTGCTGACCTGGGGAATAATACCAGGTCAGTTTTACCAAATGGTAAACATGGTAAATAAAAAAAAAAAAAAAAAAAAAAAAAAAAAAAAAACTATTGTGAAATCTGCAATTTCAACACACTTGAAATTGTTTTATCGTTTTCCAGTACACTATGTGGTAGAATAAATGGTCATTCAAAAGTACAAGTTGTCCCACAAAAGGCAGAAGAAGGAAAGTAGAAATAAAACTAAAAAAAAATAAAAAATTATCCGATGAATGAGATCCTTTTTTTTACGTCTGACTGCCACACGACAGTAAGCTGGTTGTGATTACCAAGGTACTTATTACCATGTAAAGCCTAGCTCTGTAATTCTGCATCTGGAGAGAATGGAGAGGTCCACCTGGGATTATTTTCAGTCCTTATTTCCTTATATTGACCCTTTTTTTGCACTTGAACTAGTTTTCTGTGATATTAAGGCGCTCTGCAATAATTTGTGTTTACAGAGACAAACAGTTTCCAGCTTTTGGATTTGGAGCCCAGGTCCCACCAAACTGGCAGGTAAGAAGATTGTAGTAATTTTGCTTTATTTTTCACCCTAGATATATTCTAATCTATTAAAAGTTGTATTTATCTGTCCTGTACTATTATATTCACTTAAAAGGTATGTTGGCCATTGATCTTTTATAACATTCGGGAGTCCCCTGCTATTAGAGGCAAATCAGCTGACTGCGGGATGAAAGGGGCAGCGAACGATGCTCTGTATTTCATAGTCTATGTAAATTGTAGATGAAGGATAAAATAATGGCGCTCTTTTTTTTTTTTTACCATAAAGCCCATAGACCTAAATAGCGAGAGCTGTACATCCTTGGCCTGTTTTCTGGTGCTGCCGATAATTATTCTTCTACAAATAAGTCATAAATGTTAATGGTTGTTACAACTTCTTGCACAAAAAAAATGCAAAGTGGAATATTTATTACGTGTGTGTGTGTGTTCTTTTTCTGTTTTGCAAAATATTTGTCTAAAGTACAGCAGCGCCATAAGCCAATGAGAAAAACCTGCAAAATTTTAGAGCTCACTAGAAATGTTAGACAATTTAAGAGGAGATCGGGAAATCTCCCAACACTTGAGTTTGGCTTCTTCAATAACTTTCTACGGAGGATTCCCATGCGCAGTAATACAAAGTCCCACCAATAATACATGTTTTGTCCTTTTGAGTTATTACATTAACTAGAAACTGTTTAACTTTTCAGGTATCTCATGAGTTCGCCCTGAACTTCAACCCCAGCAATCCTTATTGTGCAGGTAAGATAGCATTATGCCACAATCATTTGAATAGATACTTGAGGCTAGAAATGCAAATTTACTGATTGTATAAAGGAGAAAAAATGTCTCTGAGGAAGGTCATGGTAAATTATTTGACATAGTGATACAAGGTTGTCACGTGGAGTGTGACAGCAACCGTGGAGCATTGCCATCGCGTATAGCAGCTTTGCCTTGCTTGCACTTGCGATAACAGTCCAGCATTGTGTTTATGATCAGTATGGCTGCTCATTTGTGGGAAATGGAACTACTAATACTAATCCTACACTGAACTTTTCGCATATATTTCCATCTAGAAGCCCCAGAGGAAGCTTGGAAAAAGCTTCCTCTGGGGCTCAAAGGCTTCTAGCTATGCTAATATGGAAATATATGTGAAGAGTTCAGTGTAAGTTTATTATTTTTTATTTTCTTTCGGAAACCTGTAGGAGCACAAACCTCCTCCAACTGCACATTTACAGGTGAAAGGTGTAGAAATACTTTCCACTGAGGACGTTGCTTTCTACTGCATTTGTCATCAGGTATACAAGGCATTGTGGACGCATACCGCCAAGCTTTGCCACAGGTCCGTCTGTATGGCCCTACAAACTTCTCTCCAATTATTAACCATGTGACCAGGTTTGCGGCTGCCGGGGCACAGCACAAAAATGCATCTGTGAGTATACGATAACATTGCTAGAAAAATGTTTCTTGCACTTTTAAAGGGATTATCTGAGAAAACCCAAAGGGCCCAATTCATCAAAGCTTTCAGTCTAGAATTCTGGCGTAAAAACATTAATAAGTCGCAAAATTGGCACATCAAGATCACAATAAAGGACCATATCAATGACAGAGCTATTTAAGACAAAGGATCGGGTGCAACAATAAAAATCAAGTGTAATACCATAGATGCAGTATAGTTAGGGAGAGCCTAATAAGAGGACCTGTATATTATATAATGTGACAGTGCACCAAGTCCATTACACAAGACTCGGACTCGTCAATGCAAGTAAGTTAAGTAATGCATGTATCGTACATCAATCACAATATTAGAATGTATACGCATTGACTACAGCAGCATGAGCATCACAAAAGGTAGTTGCTCTTGCCCATATCTGTTCTGTGGTGTTGCGCACACACGGCTCCAACGCACGTTTCATGTGGGCTTCCTCAGAGGGCTGCTGTGGTGTAGTGTGTCCACAATGCCCCATATCAACCCCTTCGGTTAGACATATTGCTGAAAGCGGTGCATGTGGCCGATAATGAGACCTGGAAGAAGTGTCATCCCGGGCTCCATAATGGCGGCG
This sequence comes from Oophaga pumilio, assembly GCA_009801035.1. NCBI lineage: Eukaryota > Metazoa > Chordata > Amphibia > Anura > Dendrobatidae > Oophaga > Oophaga pumilio. Next base: position 81,139 of record VIAB01003244.1, read on the forward strand.
CGGGTCACGGGAAATGCCCAATGACGTCACTGACCCGCATAAGCCGGCGCCGGAAGAGATGCCCCGGGTATCGCTCGTATCTGAGACATGCGCACCAGCAATGGTCCATGTCACTCGACTATCCAAAGGTACCAACCCTTTCTCATGGGAGTGTTACATATCAAATTCAGATGGTTTAAGGGCAAAGGACAAGGTATAATCATGTGTCAAAGACAATGGGCTTGTACAGCAAGAATATTATCAAAGACAACTACCTCCAGAAAAAAACATATTGCCATATACAGTATATAGCCCTGCAGAAAAACAACTACATGAAGATGTTAACGCAGCACAGTGAATGCACAAGGTGCATTTTAAATCATCCCACATAATGTAGGGGATGTCCCCACAAATTCTAACACATATTAGAAGGGTATAAAACGTGCTAACAGTGCAAGTGCATAATATTATAAATACAGTAATACTGTGTTGATGCGCCATTCCATGTCGCATATTACATAAAATCACAGATTAAAGACAAGTGACAATTGAAAACTATATGAATATACAACAATGACATAATGTGCTGTAGAATTCACCGGTGGCTTGGAGGCTGAAAGCTGCACATGTCCATAATTGGGAGCTGGACTTTTTTTCCAGACCAAATATAGTGGCAGATGAAGCGCTCGAAAGGGGATATGTTCAGATAGGTTCAATGATATGTCACACAAAAACACACAAACACTTATTAAAAATAAAATCATGTAAAAAGAATCCAGAGTTATAGAAAAGGGGAGAAACTTAACTGGTCATTTAAACCCACTGGTGCCATAGTGTCCAAAGCCGCAATCCAACGACATTCCCTCTGTGTGAGAATCCATACTGCATCACCACCTCTGATGCCCAGACGTATCTGATCAATTCTCCAAATCTTCAAATTTTGCAGGATTACAGTTATGTTTTAATCTAAAATGTCTGGGAATCATTTTAAGACACTCCACGTCATCCACGACACAGGCGGCCTCAATATGCCTCACATGTTCGCGTGTTCTCACGCAGTTCGCGAGATGTCAGTCCTATGTAGATCAAATTGCAACTGCATCTGGCATAGTACACCACAAGTGTGGTCATACAAGTGATATACTCATTGATGTTAGACTTCTTGAGGCCGTTCAATGACGTGAAGGACGTGGACCGTACCTGGTTTTTACATGCCAGACAAAAATCCCTTTCTTTTAATCCCGGTACTGAGAAAAGATAGGGACCTGGTCATGTAATGACTGTTTAATAACATGTCTTTAAGATTTCTACTCCTACGTGCCGTCATCAGAAGCAATGCGAACAGACTCCCTCAGAGGATAGGATCGGTCACTAATATCGGCCAATGTCTACTCCATATTGTGCGCATAGTTTCCCATTGTTGGTTAAAGGTTGAGATAAAGCTTATCCCTACATCACTTGTTTTCTTTGTTTGTGGAACCAATAGGTCCTCTCTCCTAGATTTCTTTGCTCTCATGTATCCCTTTTTAATACTACGCTTGCTATACCCACGAGCCATGATTCTATGTCCTAGGTCCACTGCCTGTCTGTCGAACAGATCGTCCGATGTGCAGATCCTCCAAATCTTCTTTCAGCAAGGGCTGGAGTAGGACTTGTGGCAAGGCGCACACAGAGGTGTATGCCGCTCGTCCCGTGCTCCCGATTCGTGAAGTGGCATACGTCTCTTGCTAAATCTGCAGCGTCTGACTTCATCTTGACCCCACATTAAGAACAATGCCAGTCTTAATGAATTGAGAATAAAGATCATTTTCTCCCCTGCAGATTAACCCTATATCTGCACGTTAATACTGTTCCCTTTAAGCTTAATTCAGACCCAATACTCAGACCTCCAAATTAAATAAAGATCCCAGCTGTGATGAACAATCATCGGGGGAACTAGACAAATGCTACCTAAACATTTACCTCTTCTACGCTATGTAGTCAATTATTACAAAATACTTTTTTTTTCTTTTAATTAATTATGTGTTTAAAACTATGGAATTTTGCCGTTAAATTTATGATTTGCTAATTTTTTTTTTATCTTTTCCAGCAATACTTTGTACTCTTAATCATCACTGATGGAGAGATCACAGATCTTAATGACACCAGAAATGCCATTGTGCAAGCCTCTAAGCTCCCTATGTCGATCATCATCATTGGTGTAGGAAGTGCAGATTTTAAAGCCATGGAATTTCTTGATGGAGACAACGGGGTTCTGAAATCTTCCAGTGGGGAGCCTGCTGCCAGAGACATTGTCCAGTTTGTGCCATTCCGACAATTCCAAAATGTAAGTTGAGATTTTATACCTTGGCTCCAGTATCTGGAATGAATTTGCTCTTCGTATTTTCAGGATGTGGTAGTACTCTGGCTACATTCACACGACCATATGTATCCATCCCCAAAAACATTTATGAAAAATGGAGATCTTCCATGCATGTGTTTTTTTTTTATTTTGTCATTGCCATAGGCCTAAATGGTCTGATCTGCAATTACAGACTGACATAGGAGAGGCTGTGGATTTTTTATATATATATTTTTTTGTGTGGGTTCATGTCTTGTCCGTTTTAATGGTTGGGGAAAACGTTTGCTCATAAAATAGTGTAAAGATTTATTTACATAATCGTTAAATAAAAGTCGTTGCAGATACATTTTATAAAAATGTTTTCTAACTGTGGCATCCACATTTTGGAGATAATCTGTTAACAGGTTTATGCTCCACAATATGAGGGCAGCATAAAATGGTTACAGAGGTCCCTGATTCCAGCCATGTGTCTCTTACCTGGCTTTTTGCTGTAGTTTTGGTAAAACCTGGTTTATGTGCTGCAGCTCCACTATATTCCTCGATTTGATGAATTCCTGTTAAGTAGTCCTAAGTATTTATCCTTTCTGGCTGATAGCTGGTTTTGGCTTATAAATACTGATGTAAAATACTGAACGTGTGAACATGACCTAATGGTACCAGCGTAACGTGACCGTTTTTATAAGCCCAACTTCTATGCATGGCACTTGGACACAGTCTCTCCGATATGAGATGTATGCTGTATAGGTCAGTGGGTTAACTTTTACTGTGACTATTCATATAGCTACCTGTTCATACAAACCTGTCACTTATTTCCCCTGCTTTACAGGCCCCACGTGAAGCACTTACTCAAGCTGTTCTCGCCGAGATCCCTAAACAACTGGTCTCTTATTTCAAGTTTTTGGGAATGCCCCCCGTGAATCCTCCACAGCAGAAAACTGCATAATATGGGTGACATCACTTGAAATGTGCTGCTACAACCAGGAGAAGTTACCAGACAGAATTTTCTTACATTCATCATGTGCATTAAGACTTTTTTTCAGGGTGTTGTCTGTTATTTTGTCATTTTTGTTCTGTAGTGGCTGGACAATCTTCATTCAATGGACTTTCCTACGTACAGTAACACTGAAGCTGCGGGGTGCTGACTATTTTGCTTTTCTTTTGGTAAAGGGTATCATTTGGGCGGCTTTGGGTTTATTTCCAGGCAGAGGAAGTTGAGGCTAATTCATGATTTATATCAAGTAATGGCTACCATGAAACCTATATCCTGGACAGGTTAAAACCTTTTCTTAGTATTCCTACTCTACACAATGGGTGAGGAGTAGTGATGAACGAACGTGCTCTGATAACGTCTTATCTGAGCATGCTCGGGTGTTATCAGAGTATCTTGGGCGTGATTGTATATTATGTTCGAGTCCCTGCAGCTGTTAGACAGCCTGAACACGTGGAGATTGCCTGTGTGTTAGGGAGTCCCCACAAGTTTTGAGACAGTCTAACAGCTGCGAATCATGCAGCCACGGGGACTCGAACATAATATATGAGCATGCCCAGATAGCGCCCGACCATGCTCAGATAAGACGTTATCTGAGCTCGTTCTCCTATCACTAGTTAGGAGCAACAGTTATGTCCCATTATGAATATGACACAACCAGTAAGTTCATCTCATGCTCCAGCTACTTCTATATAAGAGCTCAGACACGTCGACATTCCATGGCTGCAGATGACCAAAAACTTCATCTATTGAAGTTCATCCTGCGATATGATCCAGGGGGCGTCATTTGTGGTGGCAGAGGGGTAGTTAGGCACTTGCACTCACAAATGAAAGTAAGTTTTCCATGTATGAGGGGTAAGAGCATTCCAAAAATCTAGGACACCAATTTAATTGACTAAAACCCAATTTACATATTTCATTACATACATTTTTAGTTTTTGTAATGGCTGATAATCAGATATTGACTTTCTAGTTATGAGTCTATCGTAAAGCATGCCTGACTGCTCTACAAAACATCTCTCTATCGAAACCAAATCGAATCTGCATGCTGAACTACAGGGTTGTGAACTGAAACTATATCCCTCAGGTTAGGTAAGGGGTCTGAAAAATGGCTGCAAAGTAAGGTGACTGATCTATGATTGGCTCATTCGAGACATGGTGCTCACAAAAGCTTCTTCATTTAAGGCCGGATCACACGTCCGAGAAACTCACACGATTCTCGTGCGAGTCTCTGGCATAAACACCCGGCGCTGCAGCCGGCACTCGGACCGGAGCATGCGGCTGCATGTATTTCTGTGCAACCGCACTCTCCGGCCCGAGTGCCGGCGGCAGTGCCGGGTCTTCATGCGAGAGACTTGCACGAGAATCGTGCAAGTGTCTTGCATGTGTGATCCCGGCCTATTACTTTCATGTAGAGGTACACAAAATCTAGCAACTTGAATGATATTAGTAAATTTGAATTTATTGTACTGATCAACATATACCGTAATTACTCGTATCGTACCTGAATATCACGATGGTGTTTAGTTGGTGCCTTTTTCTTAATCCTATGCTCTGAGGGTTAGAATACACTTTATTGTATGCCTTAATTTGCTATGCATTGGCTTGTAATATGTGCCTTTTTATTGAGCTCCAAGGTAATGAGGCTAATATTTTCAGCATATGCCATATTTTCTGCACTCTCTCTCCTTGGAAATGCTTTGTGCCTTTTTTTTTTTGCTATTGAATTAACATTACAAAAAAAGATTGTAATCATACTTATTATTCCTTGTAGTCATTAGAAATCTATCCATATGGTTCTTGCCCTTTTCCATTTGTTCATATATCCATTTATTGTAACGTGCAGCAGTAGTTAGCATTTGTATTATGCAAGTTCACTTTATACTCTGAACGGGCACTGGACCTATAAAGTAGACTGCTAGAATAATCAAGTGTTTTTTATTTTGTAGTATCCAATTTTGTTTTTCTATTTTTCATAGAAATGCTTAATAAAATATCTAAATATTATCAACTGTCTGTTTTTTGTTTTAAACCATGTCATAAGAACAAAACTAAATGACTTAAACACAGATACATTGTAGAAAGCATATCGATTAATATTATGCCCAAGTGTGAGTGTATAGATTCGTGCAAATTTTCATTTCATAACCAAATTTTAGTGTATTTCTCTGGTCCTTGATATTACTAGAAGTACATGGGACTGTATTCATTGCTGCATTTGCACCTATTCTTTTGTATTGTTTTTTGTTGTCTTGCATCTTTTTTTGTTTCCACTAAATTCATATTTCTGATGTTTTGTGTTCTTTTTTTCCTTTTGAGTTTGCTACTGTGAACTAAGTTTAGTTTCCGGATGTTTCACCTGATTCTTCATTTCTTTTCAAGAAATCGCAAATTGAATAATTGCAGGAACTGTTAGACACAGACCATTTTTCACTTTGCGCAAAATTAATGCACTGTGCGTGCTGTTTGTCTTGCAACTCGCACTAACGTTGCGATCAGTTGCCTGCTCGGTGCTACTGATCTGAACCGGAAAGTGCATGCTGCTGTTGTGCACATAATACAGTGCCAGAGCAGGGACTAGCCCAGCCCCTGAAATTAAGTTCATTGATGACTTTTCATTTCAGGGAGGGGGCAGGGGCTGCAGCAGTGAACGCAGCCTCTGCCCCTGATGACTCTTTGTTTCGGTATCCCAGCAATGAAGCGTTATTAAAAAGGAAGTAGTGGGAAAATAAAGTATTTTAGAATATAGATTGGATTATGGCATTAAGTGAGGATTTTGGATTAAAATTAATTTGTATTTTGGGTCTCCGCTTTAAGTGTCTAACCCCTTTCCGACATTAGGCATAATAGTACGCCGATGTCGGACTCCTCATGTTTGATGCGGGCTCCGGCGCTGAGCCCGCACCTTTCCGGGCACATGACATCTGATGTGTGCAGCTGACATGTACCTGCAACAGCTGCGGGTGGAATCGCGATCCACCCGTGGCTGTTAACTAGTTAAATGCTGTTGTCAATCTCTGACAGCGGCATTTAACTCGCGCTTACCGGAAGCGCGGCAGAATTCCCGCCTATCAGTGACCCCCGTCACATGATCGTGGGTCACCGTTGGGTTGGTATGACAACCGGAGGTCTCCAGCAGACCTATATGGTTATCATTGCCAGACCATAGGGTGGCGCTCATAGTGAGTGAGCATTTTTGCTACACACAGGCGATCTGATCATCACCGTTTGTGTAGCAGAGATCAAGGTACTGCTGCTTCAAGTCTCCCATTGAAGCTTGCAAAAAGTAACAAAAAAATATAAAAGTAAATAAAATATACACATCTGGTATCGCCATGTTCAGAATTGTCCGATCTATCAACACAAAAATGAATTGACCCAATCGCTAAATGGCATAATGAGAAAAAAATTTAAAATGTCAGAATTAAGTTTTTTTTCGAGTCACCCATGACTGCACCAACATGAGAAGGGATCCGCCCTTCAAGGACAGGAAACCTTCAAGATACAAAGGACGGCTACTCTCTCCGCATCAGTGGTTTCCTTTCCTTGACAGGGGAACCCTCACCTGCAAGATGCATCCATCAAACAGTTTCATTGTGACGGTTCATTGTGACGGCCCCACGAGCATCCAGCTCGGAACAAATAGCGCTAGAATTGGAGGTACTGAGCTTCTTGGAGAAAAGCATTCTAGAGGATGTTCCAGCAGGAGAAGAAGGGAAAGGCTTCTATTCTCCCATTTCTAATAAAGAAACCTGATGGCTCATACAGAACGATTTTCAACCTGAATGACCTGAACATTCCAAAATTCAAGATGGAATCAATAAAATCAGCAGTACAGCTGCTCTTTCCTGGTTGCAATATGGCCGTCCTGGACCTAAAGGACTCGTATTTCCACATGCTAATACACGTAGGTTTCCTGAAGTATCTCAAGATAACAGTGCCAGTAGGGGGCACCTCCAGTACAAGGCCCTCCCCTTTGGCCTGGCAGTGACCGTCCCGTGTATTCACGAAGTTAATAGCAGAGGTGACGGCCCACGTCAGAGAAAGAGACAGACTGGTCATCCCATACCTGGATGACTTCCTGAGAGTAGGTCGTTCTTTCACTTATTGCCGCAGTCAAGTGAGAGACATAGCCACCATCTTAGAGAGCTTACAGTGGTGTTTAAACTTAGAAAAATCAAGGCTAGACCCACAAAAGACACATCTTTCTGTGACTTACTTGACTCGTGCCAGCAGCAGTGTCGCCTACGGTATCCGAAAAGGAAAAATTGTTCATTCTGCTCTCCAGGTCAATACAGCATCCAGTGATGTCCCTTGAGTGCTATGACCCTCCTGGGCTCCCTGAACTCATGCATCCCGGCAGTTAAGTTTGCCTAAAGTTGCAGTGGTTCGTGTTAGAAAGTCAGCATTCCTTACTGGGGTATCTGGAAGGTGCACTGATATTGCCTCGGCAGGTTATACATTTGCTCCACTGGTGGATGGAGATAGTCCCTTTCGGAGGGGGTCCCATGGTTCTCTCACATTACCAGGGTAATTACCACAAACGCCAGTCCCAGGGGGTGGGGAGCACATCTGGACAACCATCTGGTTCAGGGAACATGGTCAGCGGTAGTAAAGGAAGTCTCAGACATGTGGGTGCTTCTGGCATTAGAGAAGTCGTTAGCGCCTCCTACCATTCCTACGAGGCCATCATGTAATCATTAGGGGGTACACGGTCCCATTCCCTAATGTATATAACCCAGAGGATTTTCAGCCTGATGGAAAGAAACATCCTTTCACGATCTGCACTTCACATAGAGGAAAGGACAATATAACAGCAGATATTTTTAAGCCGCAGACCGCTTCTACAGGCCAAATGATCCCTCAAGACAGCAATATTCAGACGTTTAGTGGATATGTGGGTGCTGCCGGATATCGACCTTTTCGCTGCTCAGCAGAACAGCAAAGTGGAGAGGTTCTGCTCCCTGAATCCAAAAGAGAATCCTCGGGGGTTTGGATCAGATGGGACTTCACCCTGGCCTACGCCTCCCCCCCCCCCCCAATCTGTCTAATACCAGCAGTTCTCAGGAAGATCAGGCAGGACATGGCAATAGTAGTACTCATAGCCCCCTTTTGGCGCAAGAGGCCTTGGTTCTTTTGGCTGAGGAACATGTCAGTCATGGAACCGTGGGTCCTTCCAGAAATCCTGGACCTTCTAGCTCAAGGGCCCGTGTTCCATACTCAGGTGACTGTGCTGCACTTAGCCTGGAACTTGAGAGGTCAGTGCTAGAGGGTAAGGGGTTATCTCCCAACCTAGTCTCTACCTTGCTGGCTTGTAGGAAGCCATTCACTACAAAAATTTAAGGTAGGACCTGGAAAAAATTCTTGTCATCTATGGGTTGTACTCAGGAAGGAAAGGTGCTGCTAAAGGAGATCCTGGAGTTCATTCAGAAGTGGCAGAAACAGGGCCTGGCGGTTAATACTTTGAAAATTCAGGTATCGGCCTTAGGGGCTCTGTATAAGTACAACCTCGCGAGTAATCAGTGGGTGGTCAGGTTTAATAAATCATGTGCTAGATCCAGACCAGTCCCGGTGGCCAGGGTCCCTCCATGGGACTTGAACTTGGTCTTGAATGCTTTGACAGAACCCCCTTTGAGTCTTTAACTAAAGGGTCCATAAAAGTAGTTACATTAAAGACTATACTCTTAGTAGCCCTTTTTATGAGCACGAAGAGTAAGTGATATACATGCCTTATCAGCAGACCCACCCTTTACCATGGTGATGGACAATAGAGTAATTCTAAAACCAGACCCTGCCTATCTGACTAGAGTAGTATCTAGGTTCCATAGGTCACAGGAGATATCTCTACCTTTATACTGTCCTAGCCCAAAAAATGATAGGAAAAAGAAGTTCCACACCCTAGATGTCAGGAGATGGATTTTTTTTCTCATTCTTCAGTATATGATATGTTAAAACCAATGGTGTCATTCAAAAGTACAACTTGTCCTGCAAAAAAAGCACTCACATTGCCATTTTTTTTTTCAAAAAATAAAAAAGTTATGGCTCTGGGAAGAAGGGGAGCAAAAAACGAAAACGCAAAAGCTGAAATACCTCTGGTTATGACGGGGTTAAGTATGTATATACACGGTCTCCAGTTCCATTAGATAAAGATCATTGCCCCAAAACTAATAATGTAAAGTTTATGCTCTTAAAAAATATTCTTCAATTTATCTATATACACTGCTCAAAAAAATAAAGGAAACACTTAACCAACAGAATATAACTCCAAGTAAATCAAACT
>VIAB01003244.1:114214-126781 GCA_009801035.1 Oophaga pumilio
CAATGAGGCTATAAGAAGCCTCCCAGAATCCCAGAGTGAGGCCGCCCAGATTAACCTCTGAACTACCTAATCTCACAAACAAAGCAGCTCATGACAATTGAGCATGGCACTTGAGCACCCGCGATACTCTATCGAGTCACGAGCCTACCTAAGCACCCCGAAGCTCAATCAAGTATTGAGCAGTCCCCACTAGTGGATTTGGCTGGTAGATGACAGCTATATTATGTAGCTGGCATCTGTCTCTAACAGCTGCAGTCTGAAGCTGAGCTCCGATCAATACTGTTAACCATTTAGATGCTGCTGTCAATTTATGACAGCAGTATTTAAATGAATGCGTTACCATAGTACTCAGGAACCTGCTGAAGGCCTCCATAAAGGCCATCTTTGTATTCCTGTGAAACTCAGCCAAAGGCTGGGCTTCATATGAAACCTTTAGTTACACTACAGTATATGCTGCAATACTTTAGTATAGCAGAATAAAGAACATGTGATCTAATGATCACAGGTTCAAATCCGTTAAGGTAGCTAAAAAAATAAGTTTTCAAAAATATATAAATTCAAATCGCCCTATTTCCCTTATTAAAGATAAAAAGTAAATATATTTTATATTCCCGCTCGTGAAAGTCCTATCTATCAAAATGTAAATTTAATTAACCCATAAACACTTTAAGGCTTAATATGTGAGCTGTTTGTGAATCTGTTACTAAATAGTAATGTTCTGATCTAATATGTCAACAGTTTACTAATGCAGCTGGCCCAAAATATTACAAAATCCCTGAGTGCTGCATTATTGAGAACCAGAAAGATACTTGAATCAGAACAGTAGATAATGATCGTAACATAAGATGATCTGCAGGCAGTATACTCATTTATACTGGGAAGACATCCTTTACTGTGTAACACATACCTTCGTGCGTTATTTACCATCTTGATGCTAGGTGGCACTGCTCATCCACACTACAAGCTTACAATCCAAAGTTGGTAAGTAAATATCAGTTGATTTTCAGCATGTATAAAGTAATCATAAAACAGGTTCCTTATATAACTATCTATAGCTATTAAAATGGAAAGGCTGCAATGTTCCATGGAATGTTATCTACTTAGGGCCTTCGTTATGTTGGATTGTATGTAAGTCATATACCAGGGTGTGTTCCTCACACCCAGTAAGACCAGCTGTGCCAAGTCAAGCTGGCCTTCCTAGGCTGGGGCACCTTGAACTGGGCCCTGAGCCTCCACTGGGGAATTGCTTTCCGCCGTGTTCCCGTCAATTACGATCTTTGTATCCTGTACAATATGCCAAGTTATAAGTCGTGTATCGGGGTGTGGTCCTCAGAATACAGCGAAAACATGGGCGAGAAAACTGACTCCTACACAGTTCACTCACTGTAACTATTTTACTTAGTTATGTGGATGACACAACCAGAAATAGAAAACATTCAAAACATTACACAGACATTCAGCTGGGAGGCTGAGACCCTTGTGCTGCACAATGTGGTGTCCAAGCAACCTGTACCTACTATACTTTCTATAAATCTACCTACTGGCGTGCCTGTCTAAACGTTACCTGTTAACACCCTAGGAACTGGGGCAATTATATGAGTGTAACGTACGGGTTCGCCTGCGGTACAGCACAACAATTTATAATGTTACAATCAATTAAATCTATCCCCCAACCAAATATCCCTTTCCTCTCCCGATGTGACTTCAATGAACTCAGAGAGAGGCGGAGTCTGTCCTCAACTATAACAAAAATAGCCTAACGGTTAACCAACTGCGATGGCTAATTAGTCATTAACGAAGTCTATAGAAGTTGAACAATTATCCCGTACTATAATGTTCCTTGAATGCTCTCTCCTGAAATAAATAGAAGTTTAAGTTTGTTCTGAAGTCTGTTGCATGCCATGTTGGCACTTAGGCGTGGATAAGGATTCTTAATTACGGAACAAACAGGAAATGTGGCAGTAAATCAGGACATTCCGGATGATGATTTTGGCAATAAACGTGGCCTAAAAAAGTCAATATGCTTATCTATCTAACTGCAGGCTCTATCTCAGGTTTGAGTACTTTCGTGCCAGAATGAAGTGAGGTGCGTGTGACTCGCATCCCAGGGCTGGGGGGTACTCGGAATCGGGCCAGACAGTTCTTTGGGGAAGGTCACTTGGCCATGATCCATTTCCGTGGCCCTGGCCGTGTCATAAAATGGGGGATAGTTATATGGTATTGAGTCGTGACGCCACCCGTAGTGTTCGGCAATGGGTGGCTAACGCTGCTGTTCAGGTCCACTGGGGCCGATGGTGATGCAGCAAAGATGGTACAGCTCCCCACTGGTAGAGCGGGGCCCCAGGGCAAATATTTTTGTCTATTCAGGTGGTGGTGAACGTTGGGGTGCAGAGAATAAGTAAGGGACAGAGAAGTTCAGTTTTCTTTACCTTTTGCTACTTGGTAGATGAAAATGCAATTCGGGGTACCATTTACAGATGACAGAAGGAGTCTGGCTAGCCTGGAGGCATTCAGGGGGAGTTGGGGACCTTCTTGCTGCGCTCTCTTTTTGGGTCCTTGCTGCCTGTAGCTAAGCTGTAAATAGATTTTAGCGTGCACTCGGTTCCGATAATGGCTAGGTGCTGGTGTAACGAACCAATGGCCCTCAGTATAGGATAATATATAATTCACCTCACACTCAAGAGGATTATCATGCCAAAGTGAGGAAATGTTTATTTACACATAATCTGGGAGCGTAACAGAATACTGCAAAGGAAGCGATATATACAATACACAACATTTCGGCTCCAACCTTTATCAAAAATCGCTGTAAAAAATAAAAGAAATACATAAGTAACAGATAATTATAAAATCACAATTCCATATATATGGGAACAAGAACAAAAATAAGTACAAAAATAAGAAAGTCATCCTGGTGCATATTTGTACATAATAAATCATAGTCTGTGTAGCACATATTAAGTGAGCAAAAATATTTATATACAGTGAGTAGACTGTCAAAGATACTGGTAACAAATGAGGCATAGTTGAAAATAGAAAGAGGTATAAAGTTACCTTTATTCCAGTGCCAAATAGAAGGAGGATATATAGAAAAGGGGGTTGTAGGCCCCTGTGGTGTCACACTGTTACTGTAAGGAATGGTAAGGAATTAGAATATTAAAGATATCGGATGAAAATCTTAGATGATGGTAGTATTTTACCTAATCAAATGCAAAGGTCCATTTAAGGATGCCGGATCTGTGAATTTTACATAGAGTATATGTACTCAGTTTGATCCCGCTTAGGACTCCCAGGCTTGGTGGAAGAGTAAAGTGTGGGCAGGGGAGAGGGGTTGTTACCTGCAGGGGTGAACGTCCACAACGACTAGGTTTTTTTCCATCACATTCTAATTTTTCACCTAGCGAAAGGCAGGCTCTCTCATCTCTAGAGAACAACAAAACAATCATCATAAAACCTGCGGACAAAGGGGGAGCTATAGTGGTGATGAACCGTACACAGTATACGAACGAGATAACCCGGCAGTTATCTGATACCGATTCTTATGACATCTTACCTAGGGACCCGGTTGCCAGTATCACTAACAAAATTCGCATTGTGGTTGATACATACCTCACTTGTCATACTATTGACCAAAAAACGGCAACTTTCCTTATTAATTCTCACCCTATTACACCGGTATTCTATGTATTACCCAAAATACATAAATCACTCCATAATCCACCTGGTAGACCTATTGTAGCCTCCACGGATTCTGTCTTGTCCCCTCTATCCTTTTTGAAATGTTTTTAACACCGTTAGTTAAATCCACTAGGTCTTTTCTGCTTGATACGGGACATTTTTTGGAAATTATCAAGCGACTCGACACAGTACCTCCTGACAGCATTTTAGTCACTCTAGACGTTAAGTCTTTATACCTCCATTAAGCATGTCAATGGGATCGAGGCTACAAGACACCTACTCAACTCTTCAAATATGTCTAGTGACTCTATTCAATTTTGTCTTGATCTCCTTGTGCTGGTGCTTTATGAAAACTATTTCATGTATGAGGATACGTTTTATGTCCAGAAGTGTGGTACAGCAATGGGCTCAAACGTAGCGCCTGCGTACGCGAATGCCTATATGAATCATTTTGAGGTCACCCACGTTTTTTGCAATGATCTATTTTTACAACATGTCTCAGGGTATCATCGCTACATAGATGACATCTTTCTTATTTGGACGGGCACATCTAGCTCTTTACAAATGTTTCACTTGTACCTTAACTCTGTTCTGCCTGAACATCAGTTCACAATTCACTCTAGTACTGAGTCTGTACCCTTTCTAGACACAAAAGTCCTTAAAGATGCCAACGGATGTCTCTCTACAGACATATACTGCAAACCCACAGACTGCAATAGTCTTTTACATTATAAGAGTTGTCATCCAAAAACTATTAAGGATAGTTTACCACGCTCCCAATTTAACAGGGTTACACGCATTGTCTCAGACTCTAGAACTCTTAACAACAGATTGGATACAATGTCCTTCAAATTTCAGGAGAGGGGGTATCCATCTACACTACTCAACAATGAAAGGATACGCGCTTTGGCACCTCCATCTCCTCCTCCCCGTACACATCCGAGGGAGAGGATTCCATTTGTTCATACTTTCCATCCGTTAATGCCCAAGGTCTATTCCATCATTAAGAAACACTGGCCTCTTCTGGCCACGGCCTACCCTGACATTGATTCTTTTAACGTGCCAACATTAATATGTACCAAGAGACCACCCAATATAAAAGACAGGCTCGTGATAGCTGATATAGGCAGCACACGTCCTATCACCACACAACTATGCCTCATTTGCTCTATTCATTGTATATAAATATTTTTGCTCACTTAATATGTGCTACACAGACTATGATTTATTATGTACAAATATGCACCAGGATGACTTTCTTATTTTTGGTCTTGTTTCCATATATATGGAATTGTGATTTTAGAATTATCTGTTACTTATGTATTTCTTTTATTTTTACAGCGATTTTTTGCTAAAGGCTCCGGTGGAGCCGAAACGTTGTGTATTGTATATATTGCTTCCTTTGCAGTATTCTGTTACGCTCCCAGATTATGTGTAAATAAACATTTCCTCACTTTGGCATGATAATCCTCTTTGGTGTGCGGTGAATTATATATTATCCTGTAGCTAAGCTATGGCCCTCTCCTGCGTACTGGTTTTAGCCTGTATGGTATACAGCATGAGCCTATCACGTGCACTGCTTTTCACTGTCAGCCCCGGGCTTTTGGTCTGCTGCGGTGCCTCCGGGTGTTCAGTGCGGGCAGGGAGCTTGCAGTCTCCTGCCCATCAGATTTGGCTGTTGGGGCGTACAGCACATGCCCAGCCAAGGACTCTGGCATCCTTTTTGTCAGCACTCCACTCCGGGGTCAGCTCCATGCAGCTTTAATTCCCCAGAGCCCTTGACTCCGCTCCTGTCACTTCCCTCTCCACCGACCAACTGCCAAACAGACTTAACTGACTCTTCCCGACCAGGGAGAATGTCTCCCCTGATGTCAAGTCTAGAGCTCCCCCTCTGGCCTGGAGCAGGAATTGCGATGTATTCTGTGTATTACCTGGCATGGAGATCCCCCTTGCCTCCAGGCATGACATTACCCCTAAGAGGGAGGCAATGTCACTGTGGTAACGGGACTCTGGGGTGCCACACGTGCACGGTTACCTACTGCGGCGGCTCATTGGGCCTTAGTTTTCTTACCGACTCGCCTTTGCTCTGGACAAACAATCTGTGTATACGGATGGAGGTGGGGTCCCCCCAGCCGGTGAACAGTACCGTTGACAACTGTGTTTTTACTCCTCAGTGGTGTATAACACCTCTCACACAAGTTTTATCTCTCAGCAGTGTCTCTGGCAGAAATCTCCTCACATCTGGACAGGTTCTGGTCACGGACACGATCAGCTCCACTCTGCTGCTGCTCTGGACTTGGTGGGATGCTTCTATGAAAGTATGTAGTTGGATTCTCCTCCAGCATGTCCTCTCCCTGATCTCAATAACTGCAGACTGCCCTTAAGATGGCCACACTCCTCTTCCTGTGTTTCACATCATTCTAGATTGTAGCTCCAACTCTGACATTCATTTTGCATCTTTTAACAGTTTTTCAGTAATGCTTAGGAAACAGAGATATCTTATGACTGAATACCAACATTATTGCAAAGATTTGAATCTAATTACAATAGGATCAGTATTATACTGATGCGGACACATGTATACACATTTATAGCACACTGGTGACCGGACACACATCTCAAATTCCACACTACTAGAGGTTATAAAAGATTTACTGGCACTTCCTAATGTAAATAGGTGCATAGGTGCAGCCACCTCCACATAAAATATACAAAAAAAGTTGCACTCTATCGTACTAAAGCATGTCAATGTGAAATATATGAAATATGAAAAGCAATACTTCTTCTGGACACTAGGAAAAAAAAATGAGACGCTTAGCACATAATTTGCCCAATTCATGCATGCCCATCAACCAATGTCAAGGTGGTCTCAAAACTGTTGGGACCCTACCCATAAATACAGGCATTAGTGAGAGAATTATCCACCTTCACCTAGGAATTCAGACTTCAGCCTAAGAGAGGTATTCATACTAGACACATAGGGTCCCATCAGTTTTGAGACCACCTTGACGTTGGTTGATAGACAGGCATTAATTAGCCAAATTATGTGCTAAGCGTCTCATTTTTTTCCTAGTATATAGAAGCAGTATTGCTATTTATATTTCATATATTTCATATTGACATGCTTTAGCATGATAGAGTGCAACTTTTTTGAACACCACTAGAGGTTGACCTTCTCTGCAATCCTCCCCATACAAATTCATAATTCGTCTTGCGTATAACACTGTAGTGGTACACCAGAGTTAGATCTTGCCATCCTACGAAGAGTCATAGGATCGGAGATGGGTGCATACATTAGGGAAGAAGCTTTCAGGTGCGCAACTTACTCCCCAGGTGGTAAGCCCGCAATGGCTTGAGTCTCTGCTGATGACGGAATCGCGACTACCAACCTTTCCTCATTCAAGGGGAGTGCCACTGCTCACAAGGCAGAAGTAGGTATCTCCCCCATGGCTATAGGCTCTTCAAAGGTGCAGCTTCTCAACATGATATGGTGAAGATTCTGTGTGGGTCCCCCAGTCTCTACTAGCTCTACCTCATAGATAACGATGTTAGGGTCTGCCTTCCTTTTCACCATCGCTCAACCAACTTCCCAGATGGCCTCTTGGCCCTGACCATCACCCAATCACCTGGAACATACTCGTCTTTCCACATATGCCTCGAGTTGGGGTGCATCACTTGTCTCTGATGCTCCTCCACCACTTTGTGCACCACCCTCAGCCACCGGTGATGTATCTTGGTATTTCTTGGCAGAGGGCCCATTGGGGCATATTTCGCAGCGCTTTACAGTTCAACAGTTCATGTACAACAGTCATAACAAAGTTAAGGATAATACAATAATTAATGCAAAGATAATGATGACCCTGGCCGTAACAGCTTACAATCTGCAATAAGGTAGGGGTGGCAAAGTACAGGTGCTTATTTACAATAATGTTCCCGCCATCTGGAGGAAATGGGGGGTAGATAAAAGCTGCATGAGCTGCTCACCAGCTAATATTTGTAGTGCTTTTGGGGGTTATGGAGCTTGATGGAGGGTTATGATCAAACAAGTAGAGATTGGACTATATATCGAAGGATTTCAATTAAGGAACATGATAGGCCACCCTAAACAACAGCAGTTCTAAGTTGTCACTTATTATCTGTGCCTTTTTACGGCCCTCATTAATTTTTTAGGGCGTACAACATACATAGTGAGCGATACTTACTCCCACTTGCTTGTTAGCTTTGTGCATATACAGTATATAAATGTGTGTTTGTGTCATGTACAGTATGTACATACAGTATAATATAAGTATATGTGTATATAATGTGTGTGTGCATTTGTAATATAAACACATGTACATGTTTATTTCTGAATATAGGATGGCTTATTCTAAAATAATGACACATTCTGTTGCCTAGGAGGCACAAGCTTTCCAGGCTTTAAGAGGTTATACTGGTAGAAAGAACTTATTATTTTAAGTGATCAGTGAGGGTCTGACCATTGAGACCTCCAACAATTGCCACAACAGGCACTTCTGTCCCCCATTTGAACAAAGCAGTGGTCATGCTCAGCAATAATTCTCTTTATTCTCTATAGGACTGCCTTAAAGCTGAGTAGAGTGCTTAGCTATCCTCTGGCAGTATCGCACAGTATATAATATCAGGGGGCAATGGTCGAGCATGTGAACTGCAGCTCTATTCAATTTGGAGTCTCTTGTCCTGACATCTTGAAGGTATCATCAATGCTCTGGAATGGATACATGACAACTTTGTGGAATTGATGCTGCTGTGGGTGGGGGGAAATTTTTCACTGCATAATACTATTTTTTGCACTACTAGTGTATTTTATGCTTCCTTCTGGTAAGTGATGTTGGAATGGACAAAGGGGCCTGATTTATTTTTTAACTATGTGGGATCCAAAATTTCCTAATAGCTGCTCTGGTGTGCACAGCACAAGAGGCATTAAGTATTCAATGGCATAGCATTGCACACATATTACATTTGCTCGAGAATAAAAAACAACCAGGTGACCAGGTGGTACTTGTGGTACCTCCACAGCAACAGTATCAACAGTAACCCATAGCGACAGTTAAAGGATAAGTCAGTCCTGGACAGTCCACAACTTTGGGTTTCATATGGCATCAGTCTTTCATCCAGCTTTTTACTGTATTGTGATCACATTTCTTTGTAGATCTTGGCGTGTCCTGCTAAAGTTAAGCACTTGGGAGAGAATGTTAAGCACTATTTGCTGACAATCGGCAGTGTGGGTGTAATGTTAGAAAGGTCTTAAGGAGAAGAGGAAATGTGTGTACAGAGGCAAATACTGGAACCAGTCAGAAGCAGCATTAAAGTTCATCCGATTCCATGGGACTCGGAAACCTTCTAACGACTGGATCAGAATAGACTTACCATATTACAATTTCTAATTTTCTTCACTGGAGCAGTCAATAGCAAATTTTTGCAAAATGAATTAATATAAATATGTTCCCGACATAAAACAAGATGTGATTTAGTATTATTTATAACTGAACCTGAATAACTAGTAAATCTAGTTGGAAAATGGTTACGTTTTGACCATATACAGCCATGGCCAAAAGTTGTGAGACTGACACAAATTTTGTTTCAACAAAGCTTGCTGCTTCAGTTTTTACAGAGGCAATGTACGGTACTTTAACTCTAGTATGTTGTGAGCAATAATCAGATTAAAAAAATGCAAAGTCATTCCTTCCCAAGAAAATTAAATTATTCACAAAAATTACACTGAATTTCAGCCCTTCTTACATAATTTCAATTATCTCCTTAACTCACGAGAAAGTATTAACTAGAACAAGGCAGCTTATATCACTGTCAGGCTAATTGAATTATAAGAACAGACTGATTGCTTGAAATGTCATGTGCAGACTAATCTCAGCTGGCTTTTCTCAACTGTCTTCTATTGAGAAAAGTCGGATGAGAATAGTTGGCATGTGACCCCTAAGTATGTAAATTGCATATTTGTGGTCACCTGACCTCCTACTCGCAGGGCATACATGTGATTTGTTATAGTGTGCGCATTGCACATTGTCATGTTTCGACAGTGTGTAGTCACATGAAGTGATTGCAGACTGTTCTTCTTAGACCAGAAAAACCCTTTAAGTACCAATATCATGTGGCACTTTGGTAGCAGTGTATATGGGACATAATTATGCTTCACACAGAAGTGTCTCTATTAGAGTATGGTAACATTACTTTCTTATCCCTATCGGACACTTAATTGTTCTATCTTGGTGTTTCAGGAAGAGTATCCTCTAACGTGCGTTTCACTGTATTATCCAGCATCATCTTTATTTAGTCTCTTTGAGTAACAGATAAAAGCACTCACTCAGCTGAAGCCAGACAATCTGGCGAAACATGGGGATAAGAGCAAAATTCAGACAATCCAGCAAAATGGGCATATTTTCTCTCTCAACTGCTCCGTCCATATCTTGGGTGTCAGTAAGAGCCTCCCTGGTGCACATTTTGCTGGACTGTTTAGCATTTTTTTTAGCCTTTATATAAAATAGACCAATGCACTCCAAGAATACAGTGAACCAGTTAAAGCCATATTTATCATCAGAGGATCAGGTGGGCTCAATGATGATACAGTAAGACACATGGCACCTCTGTGTGAAGCATGATTATATTACATTTACACTACGGCCAATGTGCTAAATAATAATGGTAATGGCACAGAGAATATAAAAAGTCTAGACACCCCTGTTAAAATGTCAGGATTTTGTCATGTAAAAAAAAATACCAAGAAGAAGAATTTCCGAACTTTCTCCATCTTTAATGTCACCCAAAATCTGTACAAATCTATTAAGAAACAAACTGAAATCATTTTTAGGAGGAAAATAAAAATAGCAAAATTAAAATAATGCAGTTGCATAAGTGTGAGCATCCTCTTATAATTGGGGATGTGGTTGTGTTCTGAATTAGCCAATCACATTTAGGATACTCGAACACGAGTATATGAAAAAATTGTTCCCATCCTCATCCAGAAAAGTGGTACTATTTTTTCTCACTTGTCATCCATGTGCTGTCTGTGTACAATCCGTTTTTTTACCCAGAAGTAATAATTTACAGGACCAGTTACAGTTTTCTATGATACAGAGCTGTAATATATCCATAAAAATTGTATGCCATACTGATGGTTCATATTGCATTTGATTTTTTTTTCTCGCACCCATCAGATTTTTGAGTGAAATCACAGCCGTAACCAGTAAACAGCTTACAACACAGCAAAGGGATCTCATTGTTTAAAGTTATCAGTCAGTAGAATATTGCAAAAAATGTCCAATGCATTAGATATACCACGGAACACTGTGAAAGTAGACGTCAAAAAATTGCTTAAATTTTGCACAACAGTGATTTTACTTAAAATTTGACATTGAAACAAAATTGCTGAAAAGACAAGAACACGATTGGACCAGGAGACTGCCAAGAGGCCTTAAGAAAAATTAAAGGAGCTGAAGGAATTTCTGGCAAGTACTGATAGTGTACTCATGTGACAACAATCTCTTGTATTACAAATAAAAACATTCATGTTTGGTTATATTTTGCCAACACCTTCATCAAGTCTGCCAAAAGCATGTGGGAAAATGTGTTATGGTGTGATGAGAGCAGAGAGAAGAGACGAACCAAAGTTGAACTTTTTGGCCTTAATTCCAGAAGGTATGTTTGGTGCAAAGTCAACATTGTGCATCACCAAAAGAATACCATGATGAAGCATGGTGGAACCAGCATTACGTTTTGGGTCTGTTTTTCAATAGCTGGAACTGGGGTCAATGTGGAAAAAATTATGAACAGTTCCAAACATCAGTAAATTTTGCAGCAAAACCTTCAGATCTCTGCTAAATAGCTGAAAGATGATGAGGACTTTCCTCTTTCAGCAAGAAAATGACTCTAAGTATACCTCCAAATCAACAAAAGAATGGTATTGCCAGAAGATCAAAGTTTTGGAATGACCCAGTTTGAGTCCAGACTAGTGATGAGTGAACGTGCTCAGATATCGTGTTATCCGAGCATGCTTGGGTGTTATCTGAGTATCTTGGGCGTGCTCAATATGTTCGAGTCCCCGCAGCTGCATGATTCGCAGCTGTTAGGCAATCCCTGCATGTGTTGCGGCTAACAGCCGGGAGACATGCAGGAGCGGGAACTCAAACATATTACTCGAGCACGCCCGAGATACTCAGATAACACCCAAGCATGCTCTGATAACACAATATCCAAGCATGCTCACTCATCACTAGCCCAGATCTGAATCCTATTGAAAATCTGTGGCTTGACCTGAAAAGGGCTGTACAAAGGAGAAAACTTATTATTTTAGTTCTTTATTTTTCTTCTTCTATTTAAAAATAGTTTATTTTTCAATTGCATTGTACACATTATAGGTGACATTCAAGATGGAAACAGTTCTGAAAATGATTCTTTTTTGTATGATTTTTTTACATGACAAAACCTAGCATTTTAACCGGGGAAGTGTTTTTAGATCAACTGTACCCTGTATCAGCTGTACTGTGTTCTGTACTAATACAGCATTGCAATTCACCCTATATTACTGCTCCCGTATGCAGACAGTAAGATCACTAATTTAGTTTCGCTCACAGCCTTGCCCTTCTCTCAAAGTTACATTTCAACCAAGAATAAATGGGACATACTTTACTCATAAACACAGGACAGCAAAGAATGAGTCACGTCGTCACTAATATAGAGGAATGTGAGAAAGGAGAACAGAAAAACACAAAGTTCCTGGACATAAACGTTGTTACAAATGTATCAAATGTGGGTTGGTATTAATAAATGTGCATTTAATCTCATGATAAGAGAAACTAACATTCATTTCCCTGAATACCAAGTTTAATAAAGCAAATTTGTACCAAAAGTTTTTTT
>VIAB01003244.1:127302-142236 GCA_009801035.1 Oophaga pumilio
AATTAGAAGGGTAGAAAGGCAAAATGAGCAATTGTAAGTACACACAGAGCTATATAGTTTTTGCAATCATTAAAGAGAATAGAAACTTTGATAGGAGGAGGAGTACTTCTTTAAAGGTGGATTACCAAGCAAACATGTTTATTGCAGACATTTTTAAGACTGAAAATTAATTCCATTCATCTGAATGTGGTTGTTTTGATGGTAATCTCGTGGATTTCAGAAGGTGCCATTCAAATGAGAAAGTTTTGCAGCAAAATCAGCAGTGTAAATCCACTGTAACATCAAGGGAAAAGCAACATCTGAGCGAGCAAAACTGAGACTAGTTACTTCAAACTATCATGGGCTTTCAAATTTTTATTGGTCTGCCAAGTTCATTTCCATACGATGATATCTGTATTATGCGCCTGGCAATGTTTATATTTTTATACCAGAATGAAAGGGATCATCTGGAATTTTTTTTCCTATGGGACTAAGTATTTATTGATAGGTAGTTGCTAATTACCTGCCTGTTCTGCCCTGAGGCGATCTCTCACGGCTCAGAGCAGTCATGCATTGCTCCTGGTAGCGATTCTCCTGCTTCCTGTGACGTGACATTGACAGAGCAGTTCCTTCTCTTCACAACTGCTCTATCGACACGGCGTCACTGTCGGCGTCATGTTGATTGACAGTCAGATCAGCTTAACGCAATGGGGAACCGACTGTCAATCAACATGACGTCACGTCGACAGTGACGCTCTGTTGATAGAGCAGAGCGAAAGAAAAAGAATTGTCTTGTGATATCACAGGAATCAGGAAAAGCACTAGCAAAAGAGGTCTATGAGAGATGGCCGCATGGCTGAACAGGCAGGTCGTTAGCAACTCCCTCCCGGTAATTGCTTAACCCCATCGAAAAAAAAGGTCCTGATAACCGCTTTAAGTCAAATATATGTATACATGGAGTGTATTCTGTACTAATATAGCCTAATTAACCCTATATTACTTCTCCTGTATGTAGACAGTATGATCACTAATTTAGTTTCGCTCACAGCCTTGCCCTTCTCTCAAAGTTACATTTCAACCAAGAATAAATGGGACATACTTTAGTCATAAACACAGGACAGCAAAGAATGAGTCACGTCGTCACTAATATAGAGGAATGTGAGAAAGGAGAACAGAAAAACACAAACAAAAATGTGCATATATTTCACCAGCCTAATAATTCTGGAATGAAATGATACACATTCTGATCTTATCTCTAGTTTAGATCGAAAAAATCAAACATTGTTACAAAATAAATGAAAAGACCAAACTTGAAGCTTCGCAGTCCAAATAGCCTCTTGCCTTTACGAGCTTAGCCGAGGTTATTCTAATGAGCTGTAAGGAAAGAAAGAGATACAAAGTATTTGATGGTGTGTTACGTATTGTTAAAAATGACAAAACAACTTTTAGAAAACATATTTGTTTCTCTAATAGGGTTGCAAAATTATGATTTTACTTCTATCTGTATTTGTGTGACAATTATCCTTAAAGCCCCACCATACACAATAGAATAATGTCGGCCGAACTTACCAATTTCAATTGCTTCGGCAAACACTCTAATGTATATGGAGGCCCCGGACTATCAATTGTCGGGAGAGTTAAAGGGAATCTGTCACCCTAAATTGGCGGGATATTTAAATGATGACAGTCAGGTCAGATGGGCGGTGTTTTGGGTACTTGCCTTAACATGTTGTTTGCCGCTGTCTCCATTATTTCTGGGAATTGTAGTCGTTGCCCTCCATATAACGCGCCTGCACATTGCAATCTGCGGGCAAAGCATACTGCGTGTGCGCAATTCAAGATTGCAATGCGCAGGCGCGTTATATGGAGGGCAACGACTACAATACCCAGAAATAATGGAGACAGCGGCGAACAACATGTTAAGGCAAGTACCCAAAACACCGCCCATCTGACCTGACTGCCATCATTTAAATATCCCGCCAATTTAGGGTGACAGATTCCCTTTAAGGATTAGGCACGTCTGATTTTTGGACTTTGTAAGCAGGTGACTGGATGCAACACACAAAGGAACACAAGGCGGGAACAGACAACAAAACTATTTACTGCTTCCGGTATGGTGGGAATTTGTGGAAGTGGTGAAGCAGTTCAATAAAAGAAAAACAGCACAAACACAAGTGGGTTATGCAATGCAAAACATACAATAAGTTTCAAGTTATGTTCACATGTTGCATTTTGGTGCGTTTTTTCCTGCAGGCAAAACCATGCTCTCTTGTCAGTAAAGAAGCTGCTTACAAAAAGCTGGTTTTGCTGCGTATTTCCTATGTTTTTGTTGTCTCTTGTGCATGCTGATAAAGTTTAGTGTTCTCCCCCCCCAAAAAAACGTGATGCAACTTCCTTCTGGTTTTTGCACCAAAAACGTAGCAAAACCTGATACCTGTGTTTTTTGCTGCATTTTAAGGGTGAACAAACGCTGAAGGAAGAGACATGCTGCAGTTTACAAAATATACAGCAGTTTTCCAAATCAGGAAACAAAAAAATTGTGCGCATGAGATTTCTGAAATCTCATTGTTTTTGCTGGTACCGTAAAGTGCAGCCTAAAATTTGCATAAAAAACAGCAAAAACGCAACGTGTGAACATAGCCTAATAATTGGAGAAGTCTCTGAAAGGATTATTCTGGTGTCTCCTTGACAGGGGTGGTACACCTGTTCCTTGGAGAGCTGCTACGCTAGCTCCTCTTAACACAATAGCTCTAGCGGGGGTCACTGGGTATTCCCGCTTGGCCGCAAGCCCTCCTAACAAAGTCTATCAAGAAATTCTGAGCCTCGTTTGCTGCAGCCGACCCATATCCCACCTGTTGTCCTAGCCTAAGCCGACTCCTGTACCGTACGTTGGTGTCGGAATTGACGGCACGTCTCACTCGTGTCTCCCTTCTATCACTGCAGTTGAAGTCTCCACTTGGATCTTTGGTGCTTGACCAACTGCAGGTGTCTCCTGTACTTAGGGGTAAGTGGGCTGGGCTCCGGTACCCGGCTGATGTCATCATGCCTCTGGAACATGACAGATGTAGATGGGGGATTCAGACCTTGACAGGCGTAGTCTGGGCTCTGTGTCTTGAATACCATAGATTTGGTTCTCAGGTCTTGACCGGCATAGTCAGGTCTTTGGATCTCACTGGGCATTGTCCAGGCTTCATCTGACAGTGGGCAGAGCCCTGCTGGTGCACGCTTTCAGTTGAGGCCTGTCACTCTGGCTTCAGCGTCGTCCCTGGCCCAAGGCCTCACCTCTCCTTTCCTTGGCATCAAATCATGGCGTGGTTTAGTGTGCAGAACTTTTATATCCAGGAACTTCGTCATCAAAGGCACCTGACCAGGTCTCGCACATGAACTCGTCCCCTTTTAAAAATCTTCCAGTGCTGATTAGTTCCGCATGGTATAATCTAGCCAGTTGGTGGAAGCCTTCCCTCACCAATGACACATCACACAGGGGCTCTTCAGGAGTACCATTGCCTCCTCTTACAAACGGACAATCCTTTTGCTCTCCTGGAATTAAGCCGTCACCACACATACAGTATATATGGTATATATGAGTATATGGTAGAGCTGTCCAATAGATCGGCTGATATCCATCTAATGTGTATGGTGTGCTTAACAAATACACATTCTCGGATTTTCTCTATAACAACAAAGAAGCACTGATTATGTCTCTTGTTTATGTGACTAATAGCTAAATATATGATGATGTTGTACTAGACTTACTAATTAGAATAGTGTCCAGGGTGGCTGGCAGAAAGGAGGAGACTCACAGTGCTCTGGTCTGTCTGCCATGGACTACCTTTGTCTCTGATAATCTTTTTGCTCAGCTTTAACATGGTGTTTATTAGCATATGTTCCCACTGTCAAGACTACAGTTTCAGTTTATATCGGAAGCCATGAGATTCTGACAGATTCAATGGATTCCATGGACTGACAATGGGGTCCACATGGTTCTTGCTAGGTTTCCATAATTTTGATGGTAATAATATTATGATAATAACTAATACTAGTGCATTTGGGAAAGTGAACCGAAGGGAGGGAGGGAGGAAGGAAGGAAGGAAGGAAGGGAGGGAGAAAGGAAGGAAGTCTCTGAGACCTGATGAGGCTAGTGTATTTACTTTCAAAATACTTGTCCCAATTGTTGTATCCGGATATTAAAGGTGTTTTCCGGTTTACTGTTCCCTAGATGCAGTATATTATTGACGTGATATCAGTGCTACAGACAGTGACAGACAGCGGACGCAGCAGGAGAGACTAAGCGCAAGACCAAGGGAGTATGAACAAAGCACAAATTGCAGCCAGAGAGGGAAGGTGAGGGAGGTTCAGAAACAGGAAAACCCCTTTAAGATGAATATTTATAGTCCAGCTATAGAACGAAAAAGCTCAAGTTTATTCAGTCTTCGCACACCTCGGGATAGTGAATTGTCAAAGAAAGCATAACATTTACAAGAAAATGTAAGCAGCTTAACACACGTGTCAAATA
Source organism: Oophaga pumilio (assembly GCA_009801035.1). Taxonomy (NCBI): domain Eukaryota; kingdom Metazoa; phylum Chordata; class Amphibia; order Anura; family Dendrobatidae; genus Oophaga; species Oophaga pumilio. The sequence goes on from VIAB01003244.1 coordinate 131,798, forward strand.
TCTAGAGAGACATACGGGAGTGGGATAAGTTCTCTTGCCAATTGGAAAAGAAAGGGCTCCCCTAAAAATAGCTAAACTTCGCTTACAATATACACTGAGCTTATCTTATTACGACAAGGATTTAATGATAATACTGCCTGCAGTTATATGGAATTAGCCCCGATGTAGTAAATCCGGGTGAACAGGAATCACAGCTCACCCCACTGGATTCAGTGAACTGTTTCGTCTTTAGACAAGATAAATTTTTAATTAATAGCTGCAAAACATTCACTGCTTGAGTAAAGTAAGGCTTGGTATATACGGATAGATTTTCTCCTTTATCAGAAGGATGTACTGAATAACTTAATGTATGTTGCCATGTGGCAAAAATCCAGTGGAACCTTTGTTTCATGATTAAAATTTTGGACTGTACTCTCAGTGTTCCCATATCGTGTTACTTCCCATAATAAAGTTTTCCAGACCAGTCACTTCCATGCTTTGTTCATTTCAATAGAAACCAGTGTAGAATGTAAAGCATAACCTACCGTAAGTCATCGCTATGTAGTTATGGCCTCCAAGCAAAATATGACTATGCAGGGTCTGATATTTATGCCATTAGGTGCCACTTTCTGTTTGCGCTGTGCATTGACAGAAAGCTGCTAATCAGTGCTGGGGATAGAGTTGGACTAGGAGGCATGAGGCACCTAGTCCTCCAGTGATCTCCAACTGATAAAACATTGATTTTATTGAAACAGCAAAACACAGCCTAGTGACCCATTGCTGGAATCAATACTGCTTGCAAATTACATGGCAAAAACCTGCTGACAGATCCCCTTTAACCAAGAGTTGTACCACTTCCTATTGATAAACTTATACAAAGTCTTAAAAAATGGCAGGCACTGGAACAATTGTAAATACCTTCTACAATCAATGGGATATAACAACAAAGAACCAATTGATGACCAACAAGCTAATACAAGAATACAAATTTTATTAGAACCTTATTAAAATTCACACACCAAATATTAGAACAAAGATGGGGATAAGGAAAACACATCTGCAAAATGCAGGATCATATAACGACGCCATCATCCAGGTAGGGAACATGTATAAGGTATGTATAATATAAATATCAATAATAATTAACAATGTCTACTGTCCACATTTTTATTCAGTGTACACACAAGCCAAAATAAGGCTGTTACGCAGAATTAGCATATATATACCTATTCAGATCGCATAGTATTACCCACAATTATGGGTTATAAGGTATGTATTATTATAATAACAAACAGCCACTAAAGGCTATTACACAGAGTATATATATACACATTCAGATCACACTATATTGCCTACACCTGTGGGTGGCTATAAGATATGTATGACACAGAGACATTTGCCAAACTCCAATCAATATTTACCACGACCCTATAATTAGCTATAATAGCAATACGGAACACTGTCACATAATAATATTTACCAGTGGGTCGTGGCAAACAGATTGGCAGTCCCAATGCCTAGACGAGAGCGTTCGCCCTGACGCGCGTTTCGGACCTTCCTTCTTCAAAGGGGCCTACTCACACCATGTCCATAGCCCTTCTTAAACAGCAGCCGGTTACCGCGCGGTAACCCGCGCTACCGGAAGTTACGTCCTCAGCCAGGAAGTGACACGCACAGTCGCCGAGACAACCGCGACGCTGGCCGGCGTCGGCATCATACAGCAGGAGGAGCCTTATTTTGGCTTGTGTGTACATTGAATATAAATGTGGACAGTAGACATTGTTAATTATTCTTGATATTTATATTATACATACCTTATACATGTTCCCTACTTAGATGATGGCGTTGTTATATGATCCTGCATTGTGCAGATGTGTTTTCCTTATCCCCATCTTTGTTCTAATATTTGGTGTGTGAATTTTAATAAGGTTCTAATAAAATTTGTATTCTTGTATTAGCTTGTTGGTCATCAATTGGTTCTTTGTTTGTTGTTGTAGTCTAAAGATGATAAGCTGTGCTATCCATATGTGTTGTGAATTGGTTTGGGATGAGTTCGGAGCAGAGGCTCCCTCTGGTGGTTGCAGACGGTACTGATGAGGATTGTGACTGGGTATCAGGTGCTACGGATTGGTCCTATATAAGGGAGTCATTTCCCCATCAGGGTTGCCGGTGATCAATTGTTCTGGTCTGAATCCTTCTTTCCAGTTTCCCTTGTAGCCTGCTGTGTTGTGTCTGCATCTCCTGCTTTCAGATAAGACATTTTCTTATTTTGTGTTTTTGCTATATTTTTGTATTTTGTCCTGCTTTTCTTTGGGGACCTTCTGGTCCCTTCTGGGGGCTTTTGCCCTCTCAGTTTTGTACAGCCACTGATGTAAGTACTTTTGCTTTTTCCAGTTTAATTTCAGTGGCTGCTGTTTTCTTTTTGCTGCACCAAGAGAGCTAATTTAGGTGGTAGAGGTCGTGTGATCTCAGGTGTTTTTGAAATTAGTATTGTTGGTTTATTTTCAGGGTTTTTGGAGATTGCAGTAAGTACCCTTCCTATCCTTTTCTATTTAGATAGTTTGGGCCCCAGCGTTTGCTCATTCTATTTTCTTACTGTGTTTGTGTTTCCTCTTGTCTAACCGCCATTACATGTTTGGGGGCTTCCTATTGTCTTTGGGGTTCTGCTCCGGGGCAGATAGCTTTCCTATTTCTATCTGCAGGTGTAGATAGTTTCTCAGGCTGTGACGAGGCGTCTAGGACCATCGTAGGAACGCTCCACGGCTGCCTCTAGTTGCGGTGGTTAGTCAGGGTACTGCAATCTCATAGTTTCCAACTTCTCTGGTGTATTGCCTTTTTTCCTGCACTCCTCAGTTACCGTAACATAACACATATGGACACATGTAGAGTGTTATAATTCATGTACACCATGTGTCCGTGTCATACTGTATATATTAATCAATGGGATATGCGTAACAGACAAGATCTTGGTAGACATGAATCAGCATGGAGACTTCATTTCTATAATGGCTACTGGATTTGTCTTCTCTCAAGACCCCTTGGTCTAGAAGTTGAAGCCATGTACAATAAATAAGATGATTAATCAGTGATTAGCCCACTTTAATCCTAATAACAGTGCTATTTGCTCAGCTGCAGCTTGATTTAGAAAAAGAAGGATTGTAGGAAACAAACACGGCGGAAGAAGATTCGAAAAATGCTACAGAAAAGAGAATCTGTGTACAGACTTATAAATAGTCTGGACGTAAGTGATAAGGTTCCTAGTGGATCTACGCATTGAACAGAACAATTTGAGGAGGTGTGAGGCGGGCAGCCCATGAATGAGGTGTGTGGAACCTGCTCTGCAGGTATACTGTGTATGAGAAACTTGCAAAGCCAGTATGCAACCAAGACATAGCTGCTTGGGGTGGGAGAACAGAGCTGGTACTTGCAGCAGATATATACTATACCCTACAATGCTGGAATGACGCCACTCTAAGATAGATTTTGGACTTTTATATGTCAAAACTTTAACCAAGGAATCATGGCACTTAGCGTCAAACTCAAGAGGGTGACCAATCTCCCGGGAAAACATGAGAGACAGGCAACCCTGACTTTTAGAGGTAAGTCCCAGCTCTACACTCGTATTTCTTCAATTGTTATGTACCCATTCATTTTCTCATTCCTAAACTTCCATAATATACAGTATATAATTTTACATCTAATTTTAAATTTCCAATATATATTTATATGGTCTTATCCGGGATGAAGGAGGAAAAAAAGCTATGCAGTTATCACTTAATGAGCAAATTGTATATTTTCATTCCTACAGTTGTAGCATATCTATCATCATATTATATCTGTATGATGGCTGATGGGGTACTGTATAGAGTCGAATGCAATCCATTACCCCCTGTTAGTATACATTTAAGGTTGGGGAGAGTTTGACTTTAAGGTTCTATATTTATATGAATGGCTGGAAGTGAAGAAACTATCTGCCCTATGATCTTACATATTTCCAACTCTGAGAACTTCAAGAAACATTTACAAAAATGTTGGAATAAGGCTGGCAGCCCCTTAAGCTGATAATTTGCCAAAGCTAAAAAGATGTATGCAGGTGCGGTGGTAATCTTCACATCTCCAGTGAATGTTTCTTTTTTCTGCAGGTGTCTCCCTGTTGTTCATCCACCTCCATTCCCTTCACTTGGTGGACATAAGACAGATGTAAAGTGGGTTGTCCAAGATAATGTATAACCTGCAAATAGGCAGGAGTATGTGTAAAATAAAGAAGAAAAAAAATACCCACTCCTTTACTCCTGGATGTTCCATCACCGTGTCCCTGATGCTCCTTTACTGTTTACATTGACTGCTGATATCTCCGCCTGTATACTATATGTTACAACTGAAGCCAATCACTGTCCCCAGTGGTCTGTATACTGCTGAAGCCAGTGATTGGCTGCAGACATCTCCGCCTGTATACTATATTTTACAACTGCATCCAATCACTGTCCCCAGTGGTCTGTATGCTGCTGAAGCCAGTGATTGGCTGCAGACATCTCCACCTGTATACTCCACATGACAACTGCAGCCTATCACTGTCCCCAGTGGTCTGTATGCTGCTGAAGCCAGTGATTGGCTGCAGACATCTCCACCTGTATACTCCACGTGACAACTGCAGCCTATCACTGTCCTTAATGGTCTGATACTGCTGAAACTAGTGAATGGCTGCAGACATCTTGAGGACTATCTAGGTTGTGACATTTGCAGTCAATCTAAATGGAAGGAGATAAAGGAGTATTGGGAACGCAGCGATGGAAAATATGTTTTTCCCACCAACTGACCGATTTGCCACATAAGGCGTAATTAGATCAGCCTTCTGATATACACCTCACATCCGTGCTCTGATCTTCGGGAATCATTACAATTCTGCAGAGGTTTATATTGTGCAGTACATAATAATATTTTCATTTTTGAATGGATAATTAGTATTATGTTTACATCCATTAATGTTCTTTCTGCTTGGTTACCGTGCTCAAATCTGTGATGATGTGCTAATGAATGTACCGCTGGTGCTAACTAATGACTGTGGATCAGTATGATCTGTGCTTAATCGCGCAGCTTAGAAGATCAGAAGATCTTAGGGCAAACATGGATAATTAATGTGCGTTGTGTTCTTGCGATGTAGACACCAGTACTGTATTGCTTTATAGCTAACAGGTTAAGGCACGATGGGAGACCAATTAAAGTATTAACAGCATAAAAGGAAAAAAATACATTTTCCTACATTGTAAATTCTATTTATTAAAAAATAGAAACTTCACTGAACAGTGAGCCCCCATGACTGAATTTCTCTGTATCTTGACAGGTTTAATGGGGACTAAGCAAGTAAAAGAGGAAAAAATTGTATACTTTTTGTTTTGCATTGATTTGTTGTAATTTCATGTCTTTTTCTACATTTGCAAACTGTCAAATATTGATAGTAACAGACGATAAAAGGGGGATTGTCCATTAGTCACAAGAAAGCCAAGGTTGGCTGATATGAAAAGTCACCTGATCTGAATGAAGGCTGACTTATAATTTAGTGGGATTCAGTACATTTGTCACCTTTGTACACGAGAAAAAGTCATGTGCTAGTAAAAATAAAAAAACAAAAACCCAATTTCATGCAGTTGACCATAAGTGGTTCAGTTTTCGGTATATGTAGTGTGCCCAGTCCCAAATGATTCCATTATTCCATTACTGATTATGTGACCGAACAGCTTAGTAGTGGCTGTCTAAACATCTCCTGATTCCCCATAACGTACTGCTCCCTGGTAAGAAGAGGTTAGTAGAGTTTTGAATTTACCTTTAGTCCTAAACGGAGAACAAATATAATCGAAAATAGTTATCACATCTTATAAAGTGATAGTATATCAATCGGATAGGCCAAGACTTTATGATCATGACGGTTTGACCTCTTGGACTCTTATGAATCTTGAGAATTAAGGTGCCCAGCCCTAGCGTATAGCGTATGCCCAGCCCTAGAATATACTGCATCCCCACAATTTTCGCTCATAGCTTTCCTTGTGCAGGAAAGAACAGTAGTGGGGAACCATTGTTAAACTAGCGCTGCCTCTCTTCCATGCCCTGGATTGGTGAGGGTCCCAAAGGTTGGGCTCTAGATTTATGCAATCCCTGTGGGAGACAAAGTGGGCCCTCCGCACTCTCTATTTTTCTTCCTTGTTTTCCCAAAGCTATAACTAATATTTTTGAGGGTTGATAGAGCTATATAAGGGAGTTTTTTGGCAGTACAAGATTTTTTACATTATTACAATTTTGGGTCCATACAACTTTCGGACCACTTTTTCATCCATTTTTGGGAATGTGAAGTGAACAAATACTAGTAATCCTACCATCTCAATTTGTTTTCTTTTTTTCCGTTCGACATTCATTATATGGGGTAAACATTATAATATCTTATTAGTTTGGTCAGCTATGCACATGATGATACCAAATTTGTAATTTCTTTTAAATTTTTTAGATTTATTTAGAATACAGCAACAGGTGGTTATACGAAATGTTATACTTTTTTTATTTTAAGAAATACTTTTTCTTTACATTTTTTATTGATCTCCCTAGAGAGTTTGAATCTGTGTTCACTTGATTGCTTGTATAATACACTGCAAAACTGTAATATCTCCTATGAAGTTCAGCTTAACCTATTAAGTGCCAATGATATTGTGACAGCATTATTCAAGAGCTTGATAGCCCATGACATGATTTTGGTTGCCTATCGTATTGTCATGGCACCAGGTGGCCTACTGACTTCAGACTCCTCACCAATTGCAGCTATTAGACTTGGGTGCCTGTTGTATAACCCAGCTAGTACCGGCGCCATATGCAGCATGCTTAGTTCCTGCCCCATACGTGCAGTGTGCACATTCATTCCCTGTACATAACCAAGAGATTGTCTCAAATTGCTGAGTGGGTGCCTTGGTCTCTGGAACTTGCCTTGGTTTGCAAGATGCTAACGCATTTGTATTTTTAAACAAATTACTTAAAATAATAGATCAATCAATAAACCAAAAAATAACAACAATAAAAAAATACAACCATGACACAGAAGTTCAAGTGGATGAGTGGGTGGACGTGAACATGTTCATCTCAGTGTCTTGTGGATTCACGGCTGAGCGGTCTCATCATGCTACTGCTCAGCCATGCAATCCAGATATAGCAGAATTGGAGTGCATCATGGGACATATATGGATTATTGTCAGACAGGTGAGGAATATGTTTTTTTATTTTAACTTTTTGTAAATAAGTGAGTAAAAAGGGTGGGGAGTTTTATTTCAAATAAAGGACTTTATCCTGGCTGTGTCTTTATTACTATATCAATATGGGGATGACTTATAGATGCCTCTCCTTTACTAACCAGTGGGCTTGATGTCAACTGAAATTACAAAGCTAACATCAACTTCACAAAAATTACCCCACTTGCCACCGCACCAGGGCAAGTGGGAAGAGCCGAGGCTGAGAGCAAGAATTGGAGCATCTTATGGATGTGCCATTTCTGGGATGACTGAGGGCTGATGTTATTAGTCTGGGAGGGGGTCAAAATCCATGAACCTTTCCTAGGCTATTAATATCAGTTTGCATTATGGGAACAGACCAATATCCTTAAAGGTTCACAAGCTATTAATATTAGTTCACGGCTGTTTGCGTAGCCTTTACTGGTTATTATAGGTGAGACCTCCCCAAAAAATGATGTGGGGTCCCCATAGATTCAATAACCAGCAAAGGCTAAACAAACAGTCATGAACTAATATTAATAGCTTGTAAACCTTTAAGGATATTGGTCTGTTCCCATAATTTAACATCAGCCCCGATCCATCGGCTTTCCCGTAGCTGATTATGAAAATTAAGGGGTACCCAATGCCGTTTTTTTTCATTAATTTTTATGGGTCAAGGTTGCCACAGGTCAGAGACACGGTTTCCCACGCTGTCACATAGATTACAACATGGGAAAAGTCGAATGTTCGGGCCTCCAGTCATTTAAATGTGGTCCAGGTCCAGAATCGGGCTCCATTCGGGTACCCGAACCAAACTTTTCTTTTTAAAGTTTGGCCTAACCTGCCGGACTCAAGCATCCACGAGTTTGCCTATCACTAATGATGAGAATATATATGAGTGTTGACTTTTCAACTAATTTTGGAGTGCTATATTAATTTCCCAAGCACATGATCTAGCTATGTTGTATAGTTTTAGTACATGAGGTATACACTTATAACATATAAGATTATCCATGTTCCACCCTGCAAAATTTGTTTACTTTGGGTTTGGTAAATCAGAAAGTGTATAAGAACCTGGATTTTTCTTGCATTAGTATCTACTCCTTCTGAGCAGTAGTGACAATGATCAAAGTTATTTTCGGCAGTCTGGCTACTTGTCTTTTCTTATGGCAGTGTAGAACAGCTTGTCTGAGAAATTTTTTTTAATGTTAAATCAAAAGCATTTCACTTCAAACTGATCATCAGTTATTACAATTTTGAAACATACAATAATTAATCACTATCCCCCTTTCACAAATTTGTATTTAATATTTGACAGTAATTACAGTCTGAGTTTTGTACATATGGAGCCTTGAAAATTGTCAAGTCTCATGTAATGTCAAAGGGGTCCATTATGAATAAATTCCTAAATGCCTTTAACTAGCAAATCAACACTTGAAATGTCTAGGTAGGTGATATCTATAGAATTAAAATGACTGTGGCTTTATTACACTGCTAAAACCCCTTCCTAGAATGTTAATAGATCCAGTGCCTTTGAGTATATGCAGTGGGAAGCACCTAAGCCAGGTGTGCATAGATAAGAAACCTGTCCTAGATTGTTAATTGGATAGGAGTCTGTAAACTTGTGCAGCAGTAAGTACCTAGGTTGTTGAAGTAAGAAGAAGTTGCTCACGCCGCTGTCCACCCTGTCTTTCTGAATGCTAAGCAGCTGTTGTGACCTGGAAATATCTTGACAGTACGTGGTGTATGTTATCTCCAGGTAACAGCAGCGGAGCGTCCTACTGCTCATGCTCACAGGCACCTGTCCTACTGTCATTGTAGAATAGGTTTCTCCCAGTGTAAGAAGCTGGAGATAGCTTAACTGTACAAGGCAGTGTTTGTGTCTAGGTTACATCAGCTGCTAAGCATTCAGAAAGACAGGGTGGACAGCAGCGTGAGCAACATCCTATCTGTACACCCGGCCCTGGTGCTTTCTACTGCACATGCTTATAGGTGCTGGCTCTATTAATATTATAGGACAGGTTTCTCTCAGTGTAACAAGGCCACAACCATATTAATTCTACTTTGATTATCTCTCTAGAAAATACAAGTGTGATTTACTAGTTAAAGGTATTTAGGAATTGATTTATAATGAACTGTTTTAAAATTACTTGAGACATGACTATTTTCAAGTCATGTCTGGAGTCTGATTTGTCCCTCCTAGGACCTCAAGAGTGTTGGATTTTAAAATCTATCTTAAATTAAAAAGAAAAATAATTTAAGTGCAAAAATGTAAAAAATACTGTAATTGTTTTTTTTTTAATGAATGATGTGATTAGTTAATTCTGCTTCTAAACAGAAGAATGGACTGTGGACTGACAGTAGTCCATGCTGCTGGATGTTCTTACTAATGCAGCTCTTGTCTTCAGTAATATTCTGCCGACAGGACTATTTAATCATTTAATTGAGAAGCATCAGTCTTTTCTTTATACTTTTCCTTTGTTTGGCCACATTTCTTCCTTTGGCTAAAAAAAATAATTTGCAAAAACTGCATGTGTTATTTTGGCTTTATGCTGTTGCCACATGATGTTTTTTCTAAAATTGAGATAAAAACACCATGTTTTTATTATTCTTTTGGAAAATGGTTGCAAAACTATAGTGTTTTTAAAATTTGTGGAAAAAAACTCACTGGGAACGCATGGTGTGAGCTTTGGATTTGTCATAGGGCTACGACTAGACTTTAAGTTTATGCTAAAGTTATGCGACTAAAGTCTGAGGAGTTAGATTTATTTTAGGGCTAGATTACTGTGGAGTCTTACTTAGACCTAAAGAAACCTTTTACTGTTGATGAGTGTACAAAAAATTATAAATAATAAATCCAATGCAATTGAGCGTTGTTAAACAATATAACAAGCTCAATGAAAGTTTATCACAGTCATTGTATAAACAGGTTTTGCCTACGGGACATAATACTAAGAATGATTGAACTGTGTAAGTGTAGCGCATGTATAGGCATCATTGTCTATGTGCACACTGAGACAGATGGTGGAAATGTTTGAACATTAAGAAAAAAAAGCATAAAAGACCTGTATAAAGCACCTGCAGTAAGTTCATTATCTGATATACATGCAATATAAGAGATTCCTTGTGTTTTCTGCTGAAGGATACTACATGATCCATCTAGCAGAAGAATAAACAACTAATTTTTAGAATTTCTACTTCAGTAGGTCTTGTTTT
>VIAB01003245.1:74860-86803 GCA_009801035.1 Oophaga pumilio
GAAAAATTTAAAGGGGTCTGAATACTTTCCGAATTCACTGTATGCTTTGATGAATCAGCAGTGCATCTTTGCCACAAAGCTAGTGTGAACCAAACCTTATTGGGACTTCGATAGAGGCTTCTAACACCTGTTCATTTCCAAGCAAGAGGCGAGGTGCTACTACAGGCCACAGATAGTAGGATGTACAAGTTGACTGTCTGGCATTCTTTATATTTTCGTGTGTGGTGTGTATATATGCTGTTTCTGAGATCAATGTTATGTGCCGACAGCTGATTATCTGTTTAATTTAGTAAATCTTGACAAATGGGTCACACCATGAAGTGTTCTGCCTGCACCCACCAACTATCTAATATATTTATTCATAGCTCCTCTCAGGTAAAATGTAAATTTATAAATTGGCAGTTACATTTGTATGTATGAACACGAGATGAATACTAACCGCTTTCTTTTATACAGGTAAGGAAAATCATCAGAGTGTGCAAAGGTATACTGGAGTATCTGACGGTGGCAGAGGTGGTGGAGAGCATGGAGGATCTTGTCACGTACACCAAAAACTTGGGGCCAGGTAAGTGGAAATCGGTTATTTTTTATTTTTTTATGTCCCTCTAACCTTGATAAAATGGATAATATGTTCATTGCCACAGGACTTGGCATTCAACTAACAGATTGTTTGGTTTATTATAACTTGGACGTATGCTAGGTGTAGTTCTTGCCTAAACCCCGAAAAGCGATTCCCCATGTAAAGCTGTGAAGAAAACCATCCTGTGGTGTTCTGGAAGTAGGCACTAAGGCCTTTAGCAGGACATGCGGAGTGGCTTTAATGATAGTTTTATTTTTATAGTGTCAACATATGCCACAGCACTTAACAATTAAGCGTGGACACCAGATTAGCCATAAAACAATGATCTGGGTAGAATAGGCTTTGACAAGCGAAAGCGATCCATCTGTAATGTTACATGTTCACTTGGCTAAGCCCTATTGTATCTTGCCAAGGAATGACAAAGATGGCGAAGATGATTGATGAACGTCAGCAAGAGCTCACCCATCAAGAACATCGCATCATGCTAGTAAATTCTATGAACACCGTCAAAGATCTTCTGCCGGTTCTCATCTCTGGTATGTATTTGGCCGTCTTTGTAGAGATTTCCTTCTTCCCTTGCTTATGGGAATTGTCTTCTCTAGGATTGTCCAATAATCCTTATTTTTTATTGGGAAAATGATTTTTTGGCTCAGGAATGAAAGGAATTTTTGTTTTCATCCTTCTTTTTCCCAGCTATGAAGATCTTTGTAACTACTAAGAACTCGCGTAGTCAAGGTATTGAGGAAGCTTTAAAAAATCGCAATTATACAGTGGAGAAAATGAGTACAGAGATAAATGAAATTATACGGGTATTGCAGCTTACTTCATGGGATGAGGATGCCTGGGCCAGCAAGGTGAGACGCTTTATAGACCGCATATAATATACTGTGTGTGTATAGAATTGGCAGTACAATCGACTGGGCAGAGTTTTGCTTAATTGTAACCATTTTAGATATTGATGTTATTTTGGCATAGATAATGATCAAATCATATATGGGCAGGAATCTCTGTGTGATATATTCCATGTATAAATGTGATGCCCATCATGCTCTGATATTAGTTTTCTGCAATGTGCTTGAGTGAAATTGTACTGTGAAACCGTGTGTTCTGCGGCAGCTAGTGCAAGAAGTCCGAATAGTCCAGTACAATAAGTGAACAAAGCTGATGGTCTGACTCATGTGCCGTCATAGTAATGGGGTCAGTCAGACTAAATGAGATATATCTATAAATATCTATATACCATATATATCTCCTGTGTGTATATATAGATAGATTCATCTATCTATCAAGGGATATGTGTAATTTTTCTTAAATCATACTGTGTGTAATTATGTTGACTTTTTTTCATGTTAGGATCTATTTTTTTTCACATTCTCTCTTTTCTTTATTTTTTATGTTCTGGGGTATAGAAGGTAAGATGTCTGCATAGGCAGCATGCCCTGTTAACCAGAGTGCAGTGTATTATGTATTCTTATCGGTTTGGTATTAAATGTAGTTATTTAAATTATTGTTTTTGCTTTGACTTGACAATATGGGGTTTATATGCAACTTTGTACATAGCTCTGTGTTTTTCTCTCTAATATTTCAAGGTTCTGAATAATAAGTACCATATGTAATTTGCACTAAATTGGCAAAATGTATTTTCTCTGGCTTTTATAGTTGAAAAATTATTTTTGCTTTGGTTGAGTGCATGTTAAATGAAATCTTCAGAAATATTTAAAGAGCAATCATTATTTTAATTAGGATTTCTTAAATCAATAGTACATGTGAAAATAAGAAAATGTGTGATATATCTTTGAGAAATCTGCTTCTTTTCCGTCTCTGCTGATTAAGGCCTTTTCAATTCTGAGCTAAAATTTGTGTTCGGGGAAGATAGATTTTCCCATTACTGAGATAGGAGATGACAGTTGGTGCTTATAAAATTTTATGGAGGAGCTAGAGGCCGACACACTACAGGTGTTCATAGAACTTTATCAGCACCAACTACCATCTTCTTTCTCTGCAATCACTGAATACAGATATTACCCCGGACTTTAGCATTTTGTGGATGAATGATCAGTCCAGGAGGAAAAAGAAGCAGATTTCTCTGCTGAAGATGATTACAAAATTGGCATGTGTACTATTGATTTTATGATTAAAAAAGAGAATAAAACACTGGTTATTCTTTAAGCTCTTCGTACAGAACTACTCTTCCTAGTCCTTCATAGACACCATTCCATTTCCTGCTTCCAAAAGAAAGGGGTTTCTGTATTCTAATACGTGAGTGAACAGATCGTAGACTGTCTGGCTACTTCTACAATACACAACAGTCCTGTAAAACAGGGCTGGTCCTACGGTGTCTCTAAATGAGTATGTTCTTTTATTTGCAGTGTGGATGATGATGATTCCTTGTGCCAGGCTTATGGGAGACGCTTAACATTATAGACCATGTAGCAGAGTTCTAACTTTATCACAATTGTTTTTTGGTCACTGATCTGGGTTTCTTTGGCAGTTACTTTAATTTAAAGGGGTTGTCCCATCACAGACAATTGACTATGGATTAGAGCCAGATTGACTATAGTAATGGGTTGCTTGACAGAAAGGGAACCTCTGAGTGGCCCTTGCTCATATAAGGTGTGGGTGGGGGTGAGTGGGTCCTAAGAGGGGGAAACTCCTGATAAGACATCCATTTGCTACAATAGGACATATGGACAGGGTTGTCCTCATGAGAAAACCACTTTTACTAGTGATGATTGAACGTGCTCGGATAGGGTGTTACTGAGCATGCTCGGGTGCTATCAGACTATCTTCAGCGTGCTCGCAATCCCTGCACGTGTGGCGGCTGTCTAACAGCCACGAGACATGCAGCTGCGGGGACTTGAACATCTTTTGTGAGCACGCTGATGACACTGCTCGCACCCGAGCATGCTCAGTAACACCTTATCCGAGCACGCTCGCTCAGCACTACTCTTTACCAACGTAATGATGTGCTAGTGGCATTTTAAATGGGTATCCCTCATTTGGAATGCTTTATACCAATATTTTAAAGAATATTTTCATCTTTTTACCACCATGTTAAAATGCTGTTAGTTGTAGTCAGTAATGTTTAGCAATTTTGATGACCCATCCTATACAGCAAAAAAAAACCCGTAAGAGATGAAGGGCAAATATCTGAGATAAAACCATATCTTTATTAATACTTCTAAAATGCAACACAAGCATTTTTACAACAGAGACAACACAAGATCACAGACAAAACTGTATGGGAAAGCATCTGGACAAGAGTGTGCACCCAGAAAATTCAATCTCTGACAAAAGATGGCAGTGTATCGGCACAATTGCAAAAAAAATTAAGGATGTGAGAAAATCACTGATGTTGATGAGATGTGTAGGAGTCCGATGCTCCTGATTCTTAATGAATCAGGACAGTCTGTCAAATGGCGTGTGCCGCCATGCGCCTCACCATAAGTCTCAGTCCATTTGGGACTGGAGAAAGACTTGTGGCTTAAGGTATGCCACGGCTCGTCATGAGTTAGACCAGCTGAGGAGCCATGCTCCCATTCTACCCCTGTCCTGCACATGTTTTTCTGGCATAAACGTTTTGATGGAAAAGAACACAATTTTTCAAAGCAAAGCCAAAGGATATAAGGCTCTATATATTAACTTCACAAACTTGTGGGTTAATGTGTACACCCTGCAAATTCAGTGTCTACCACATAATGGCAGTGTACAGCCACATGCACAGTTGTATGACACTCCAGTGGTAATTTGTAGTAATGGTAACTTCACACTTCATGTTCCATAGTAATGAGAACCAAGACAATATTAGTTTGCTGTGAACAGCTTGTATTGGGTTGATGCAAATTTAATGGTTATCATTTTTAAAACAAAAACCCCTGTCCAATTTTTTTTTAAACTGATAGGACACAGAAGCCATGAAGCGAGCGCTAGCACTAATTGATTCTAAAATGAATCAGGCGAAGGGTTGGCTGAGGGACCCTAATGCTCCTCCAGGTAAGAATGAAGTCCGAAAGCTCCACTGTGAATATTGAAACTTTTTTTTATATATGCGATCAATAGTAATTAGACTTGAGCAAGAAGATTTGTACTGCTCAGGACTGGCATCAAGTCTTTTCACATTGGAGAAACGTCCTTCACAGAACAAATCCTTGTACTGGAAAAATACTCCCATATAAAGCTAATGCAATGAGGTGTGCCCTCTGGTTAAAATAGCCTCTGAGAGAGCTGAAGCATATGGTGTTATGTTATGGCCCCATATGGGTGACCTATCATTACTCCATGCAACTCGGAGAGGTTCTACAAGTCTGTGACATTGCCATGTTCAGAACCCCCTGGCTGGGCAGATTAAGTCTCCATAAAGCAGCAGCTTTAATCTAAAATGGTGCATTCACTGAGGTTGCATTTGTGGCGTGAAGTAAGATTTTCTCCATTTGCTGCTGGTTTTGCTGTACTGTCCAGTCCTCTCTGTGCAGGTGATGCAGGAGAACAAGCTGTACGCCAGATTATAGATGAAGCTGGGAAGGTTGGGGAGCTGTGTGCAGGGAAGGAGAGGAAAGATATCCTGGGGACCTGCAAGACTCTAGGCCAAATGACTGATCAAGTTGCTGACCTGAGAGCAAGGTAATTAAAATAAATCATTTTACCTAACATGTTATCATATTTTTGAAAAAATGTGCCCAAAGTGTGAAATCAGGTCAGATCTTTAGGTTCCTGGTATTGGGACCCTCACAATTGCTTGTGCTCACTTATAGTGCATTACTAATGTACTCCATATGTGGCTTGTGGGAGAAATCCAGTCGCTATGCCGCTTAGAACCATTTAAAGATCTGGAAATCTGTTTGTGTAGTGGTAAAAATAAAAACAAGCATCTCACCCGTGCTATATGATGGAGATCCTCGGCACTCGGTAAGCCACTCCTGCTAGACTCAGCGCTGCATAGATCCAATTGAAAAACTCCGGCTGAAAATCCAGGTAAAATATAGAACTTTATTCCAGTGCGTTTCAAAAAAGAAAGACCTCTTTAATTTCATCCAGCAATATAGTATACATGTCCTATGCATTTCTGACTGTAGACCAGTCTTTAATTATGGACGATCATGATTGGTTAGTGATAGCTTGAAAAAATTAATTAAGCCTGAGGTGGGATTTAATTGGTGAGATGCGCACCATCGCCCTTACGGTAAGTGCGCACGTCTTTTTCAGTGTTGCCTGGCACCCACCTGAGAAAGTGCTAAAAAAAAATAAAAAAATGCCAAAAAGAATGATTATGTGCACTTCAATATTAGAACGACTTTATGTGCACATGTTTAGTTTTTTGTCACTTTTTTAACCACTTCAGGCTTCAAAAGCTGTGTACAGGCTAAAAGAAGTGACTGGTCTGCTCTTCAGCCATTAGCTTGTATATGAAAATAAAATAAAACAGAAGCAAAACACAAAAGATGACAAAGATGCTTCAGGAAAAACACTGCAGCGATTTCCTGAAGCGTCTTCTGCTCCAAAAAGATGCATGTACGCCAGCGTCTAAAAGACATGGTGTGCACATAGTCACTCTGCAATAGGAAACCTGCTGTTGATATGTTTCATCTTTTTTTTTTTATAGAGGGCAGGGAGCTACCCCTGCTGCCATGCAGAAAGCACAGCAAGTATCTCAAGGATTAGATCTCCTTACAGCTAAAGTAGAGAACGCTGCCCGTAAGCTGGAAGCCCTAACCAACTCCAAGCAGGCGATTGGAAAAAGGATCGATGCTGCTCAGGTGAGGCTTCCACCAACTGAACCAGTGTGCTCCCAGTTCCTAGAATATGACACAGAAAAGAAACACAATAGTGATGCTTACAAGTTCCCAGAATGTGACTGACGTAGCCTTCACATCTAGAGACCTCTTCTCACTGCTGCTCTTGAGCACTGCTGACAAAGATGCCAACCCAAGAAACCATTGTGCCTTTGAAGATTCAACATATGATGTACTATTCCGCCATAAGATGGGTCCCTGTGTGTGATACAGGCTCAGGAGCAGAGGCTTTATCATTCCCAGCAGACGATGGCTGCAGTGGGAGGTTGAGCTCAGTCCGCTGCTTTTAACCTCTTAAATGTTTCTGTCAAATTCTGACAAATGTGTATTTGCTAATCCGCTTGCCAGCACCATCTTTGCTCAGGATCACCACTCCACAGCATAAGGCACAGAGAGAATATTCAATGTGCAAACTTCCTTCTTTCATAAGAGTCACATCAAAGATATTACTGGTTGGCCCGTTTAATAGCAGCAAGAAGCAGGTTGCTTAACACATCATCCATTAGCATCTTCTAGAGTATGGAATAAATTCACCATATAGAAAAGAGGGCATGGCACTCACCATCCCAAACAAATGTCCTTTATTATGGATACATATAACACAGAGGCAGGGAGGCTTTCAAGTGGAAAAAATGTACCGGACGATGGCTGTTTCGCGCTGAAGTTGCGCTTCTACGGGTCCTACGGTACGTTTTCCACTTGAAAGCCTCCCTGCGCCTTTTTTATATGTATCCATAATAAAGGACATTTTTTCTTTTCTATATGTTGAATTTGGTTATTGGCTTATTTCTGCTAATTGGCACCCGTGTCCCCGGAGCTGCGTGGCTGTGCCGTTCATCTTTATCTACATGCTAGAATATGGACTATCTTGTTGTGGATTTTATGAAGAAAAGAATAAAAATAAACAATTGTGCTGGAGCCGACTGTCTTTGGTTTGTATCATTCTGACAGTGGCATTTAAGATCAGTGAAAAAGCTTGAGATTTGTTCTCTCCCCCCACCCCCTAAAAAACAAAACAACAGCAAAGTAATCACGATGTCCCAGTTGGTTACTGCTGTGGTTAGAGATCTCTGACCCATGTGCCTACCTTTACAGTGCTTGTGTGAAGACATGGAGGCTAGTATTCATAGTAGGCAGTGATTTTTTTTTTTTTTTAACTTTTTGTTATATACAGAAATACTGTGGGTTTGCAGTATATATGGTAGTAAAGTGATATCAACTAAAAAATACAATTTAAAAAAAATGTTTTTAGAAATAAAAAAAAATGTGAAACCACTTTTTTCCCCCAAAATAAATATATGTGGAAATAACGAGCAAACTCCCATGCTACAGCTCATAATAGTGGCACATGTGAAAGCTAAACATCCAGAAATATAGTACTGGCAAAATCAGTGTAAAAAATGGCACTGTAGAGAAATTCCTTATAACACTGTAATGCGATTGCGGTTCGTTGACAGACTCAAATAAGACCTAATAAGTGAAAGTAGACCGACCAAGAGGCTCGCACCAATTACTGGTTGTGTATAGTACCTGCAAATGGGTATATGCAAGTATAAGTGCTTGATATAGGTAAATGGTATAGTTGAGTCACCATACTGCGTCGGACCAGTTGCAGCTTCCGTCCTAACTCTGCGCACCAAGAGCAGCTGCAGTGGGCGATTTGTTGCGGGAGCATTCTCCCGTTCACGTGTTTGCCGAGGTATAGAGACAAGGCGTATTACCGCTGGAAGCAACGCCACTGACCAGCAAAGCGAGCAGTGGATTCCCTGATAAAGAAGAACTGTGTGGCCATGCTATAAGTTCGTAGCTCTGCACCTGTGGCGTCAATTATTTTGTCACTCCCACCGCTCGCCTTGGGAATGGAAAAATAAAAAAAAAGGTTATGGCTTTTGGAAGACGCAAAGGAAAAACTGAAAGTGCAAAAAAAGAAAATGGAAAATTCGCCCAGTCGGGGAGGGGTTAAAGATTACTTTTTTATTTCATATTATAACTGGGAAAGTCTCATCAACAGAACTGAGAATTCCCTTCAATCATTGCTTTGATTGAAACTTCTATTTAACTTGGATGTACTAGATGGTATGGAAAACCTAATTCTCTTTTACTAATCCATGTATAGATGTTCCAATTGGTTCGTGTAGGTTAGAACATGGCAGAACTACAATTCTCCGGATAATTGATCTTCATGATTAATGGCATTTCTGTCCACATATCCACCGGTTGATTGCCGTCAGAAGGCACACAAGTTGTTGTAATGTCTGAGGTTGCCTAGACAGATGATTTTCATCTGCCTGATTTCCAATGTTCCCGTGAGAGAAGTGTCACCGGAGGAGTTTAATTCCCGCTATTCACACAGAGCACAAGTATACGTACGCGAGTGTGCCTCTACATGGGGGAGTTGGCAAACTATCTAATGTGTATCAAGGCGTCCATGATAGATTTTCTTTTAATGGAGGTTTATTATAAAAATATACCTTTTCAATCTGTACTAAAAATCCATTTATTGGTATTGCACAGAGCTGGCTTGCAGATCCTAATGGTGGTCCAGAAGGAGAGGAGAACATTCGAGCCATTTTAGGTGAAGCTAAGAAGATTGCGGAGCTATGTGAGGATCCCAAAGACCGAGAGGACATCCTGCGCTCCTTGGGAGAGATTGCAGCTCTTACTGCAAAGTTATCTGACCTCCGGAAACAGTATGCATCAGTAACTAAGTAGCAGGACTTAATAATGTAACAGTGTTTTATCCCTGATAGCAAATACATGGTCAGTTGTCCCAAATAAGTGTGTGTCTAAGATAAGGGAAAAAGATGGTGAGCTGCAAATGCATAGCTATGGACACTAACTATATTTGCTTTCCTTTTTTTTAAACTAGGGGAAAAGGTGACACCCCTGAAGCTCGTGCCCTGGCTAAGCAAATTGCAACTTCACTGCAGAACCTACAAACTAAAGTGAATCGTGCTGTAGGCAACAGCCGTCCAGTGAAACCTGCAGTAAACATGGAGGGGAAAGTAGAGCAGGCTCAGCGCTGGATTGACAACCCATCAGTGGATGACCGTGGAGTGGGTGTGTACCATAAATCATATTGTAACTACATCAGTAATGCATACTTCCTGGTGGCCTGACAATGCATGTTTCCGACGCTCACATCATACTCTTGTGCCAAACTGAGATAGGTGGAGTGGGACCACAGTTGAGGAAAAATCACCGCTTCGAAACCGCATGATATTAAGTATTTCGTATGCAAGTGAGGATTTGTGGTGTAGAGTAAAATATATTAGATCTAGACAGAGCCATATGAAGTGTTTGGAGCACAGGTATAGAATTTTTGGGCACCATATTTTTTTTTAATTCTTTCTGTTTAGATTTTTGGGAGATAAAATTAACAAAAACCAAAATTTCAGGAATTTATCTTTTTTATTTTATGCATTTCACCATATCGTAAAAGTGATAAGGCTGCTTTATTTTTCTGGTCAGTATGATTACAGCGATACCACATTTATATAATTTTTATTTTATTTTTGTACGTTTTGCCGCTCTTACGCTATAATATTATTTATTATTAAAGAGCCATTTATTCCATGGTGCTTTACATATGGAAAGGAGTATACATAATAAAAACCGGTAGATTAGGTCACTGATGTATAGAGGAGACAGATTGTGGATGGCTTTGTATGCCATAGTTGGGGTACATTTCCACGTACCGTTATCCCTGCGCTTTCGACGGAGCAGGAATCCCGCTCCGCCCAAAGCCCCACCCCCTTCTGTACGCGCGGTGATTCCGGATGTGTTCATTGAACACATCCGGAATCACCGCACGGTATGCATAGGACTCTGTTATTTACCTTGCGGCAATAGAGCATCGCCGCAAGGTAAACAGACATGCTGCGATCTAAGAAGATGCGCCGCATGTCAGGAAATGGAGGGCCGCCGGATGCGTGTTCGCACGCATGGTGGAGACAGGATTTCAGAAAATCCCCTCCACTATGCTGTAACATCTGGACGCTGCAGATTGAACGCTGCGGCCCTACGCAGCGTTCAATCCGCAGCTAATCCGGATGTATTCCGGCCCGTGGAAACATACCCTTAAGGTTTTAAACTGGAGTCTCTGGCAATAGGGAGACAGTGAAGGAACTGACAGAGGAGAGACCGGGGAATAGCGGGGGGACACGTGTCGGGCAGGGGAGTTTAGGATAGATTGGAGTGGTGCAAAAGTGTTAGAAGGGAGG
This sequence comes from Oophaga pumilio, assembly GCA_009801035.1. NCBI lineage: Eukaryota > Metazoa > Chordata > Amphibia > Anura > Dendrobatidae > Oophaga > Oophaga pumilio. The sequence goes on from VIAB01003245.1 coordinate 85,453, forward strand.
CCACAGAGCAGGAGTTTGCAGTAGTCGAGGCGGGAGATGAGGGTATGCTCTGGGGTTTTTGCAGATTCTTGATTAGGAAATGCACGGATCCGGGAAATATTTTTGAGTTTGAGTCGGCAGAAAGTAGAAAGGACTTGGATATTTGGTTTGAAGGAGAGGTCAGAGTCCAGGGTGACCCTGAGGCTGCGGGCTGTGGAGAGTGAACAGCTATTTTCGTTAATTGATGTCTGTTGGGGGAGTTGAGTCAAATGGGGGAAAAAATTATGAATTTTATTTTGTCCATGTTAAGTTTTAGAAAACTAGCCTCCAGAGAAGAATGAAAAAGTGGACAGACATTGTAGGATTTTTGTTAGTAAGGCGTTTAACTCAGATCCAGGGAGGTAGATCTGTGTATTATCAGCATAGAGATGATACTGAACCAATGGGAATCTATGAGCTGTCCCAGGCCGAATGTGTAGATGGAGAAGAGCAGGGGTCCTGGAACTGAACTTTGGGGGGGGGGGACAGACGGAAGTGGTGTGTAAGTGGGAGACGCTGAATATCCTGTCTGTTGGGTATGAAGAGATCCAAGGGCCAAGTCTGTGATGGCAATAAATGAAAGAATCTGTAGTAAGCGGGGATGGTCCACTATGTGAAAAGCAGAGGACAGGTCCAGTAGGAGGAGGACAGAGTAGTGTCACTTGGATTTGGCAATTAGTAGGTCATTGGTGACTTTATTCAGGGCAGATTTAGTGAAATGATGCGGTCGGAAGCCAAATTGTAAGCGGTCAAAGAGGGGAGGAGAGGTGGGAGCACAGTTCGAGATTGACTTGTTGTTCCAGTAGTTTTGAGGCATAGGGAAGAAGTGATATGAGGCTATAGCTAGACACAGATGATGGTTCACGAGAGGGCTTTTTGTGGATGACTGTGATCGATGCATGTTTGAAGCATGAGGAGAAAACACTAGTTGTTAGTGATTGGTTGAAGTGATAGGTTAGGGTTGGGATGAGGTGGGACTTGATCTGGTCAAGTGCATAGGTGGTAACATGTGATCTTGAGACTAGAGGAAAGTTGATCTTCTGTAATAGTGGGGAAGCTGGTTTTGGAGGAGGGTTGAGTAGTTATGAGGAGAGGCTGTGGGGGCTGTAGACCAAAGCTTTCTCTGTTATTAATCTTCTGCTTGAAGAATGAGGCAAAGTTTTCAGCTTAGATGAGAGGAAAGGAAGGAGGTACTGGGAGACGGAGGAGAGAATTGAAATTGTTGAATAGCTGTTTAGGGTTGTGAGAAAGGGAAGATATGCGAGATGAGAAGTACAGTTAGGTCCATTTTTTTTTGGACAGAGACAACATTTATCTAATTTTGGTTCTAGAC
>VIAB01003245.1:115953-126944 GCA_009801035.1 Oophaga pumilio
TACCCCAGCAGCAGCAGCCTCCACATATACCCCAGCAGCCTCAAGTCACAAGGTCAAACTCTACAGCGTGTTGGCATATGTCTACCGGAGCCCGTTTTTGGTCATGGACAAATCTACGTTGCATTTTCAAGAGTTAAAATGAGATCCAACGTCAAGGTGCAAGTTTTTGTTACCCCTTTACAAGGAAAGTTGCTTATAGATAGTCAAAAGGTATTAACAAGAAATGTGGTGTACAAAAATATTTTAGGTCGATATTGTTAACAAATATATTATAGTGTCGATGCACTTCTTTCGTCTGATGACTTATTTAAATAGTTAGATATTCATGTAATAGTTTATATATTTTGATGATCTGTTTAATAATTTCGTTCAGTTGTATTAAGTTCTATGGGCAATAACATTTAATGATAATGTATATATTTTACCCGAAAAATCCTGTGTATTCATTGCATTATTCTTAAATCTTCATAAATAAACTACATACATATTCTAGAATACCCGATGCGCTAGAATCGGGCCACCATCTAGTTTGAAAATAATTGGACAGGAATGTAACTTCAGAATCTAATTACATTTAAAGAGGACCTGTTACTCTCTCAAGAAAATTTGAGTGAAGTATTTAGTAAAAATCCCTGACCTCCCCTGATTTTGCCAGTTTTCCGTTTTGCACTGCGTCTCTCCTTTGCAGAGATATATATTTTTTCTTTTGGAGTGCAGTGAGTGAACACTCTGCTTGTAGACCAATAGGGCGTTTCTTCAGAGTCCTTCTCTGGGGTGAGTGCTTTAACCCTTCTCTCCCAGCTGCTGCCAGTCACAACTTGGCAGCGATTTCCAATAAGCAATAAATATGAATATCTCTGCTCCAAAGACATACTGTTCGGAAATATAGATTGTGAGCCCAATTGTGGACAGGGATGATATCTGTAGAAGCGCTGCAGAATATTATCACGCTATGTAAGAAAGCATAATAAATAATGAAGTGACAGAGCAAACACAAGAGAAGTGAATCTGGGAAACTCAGGGATTTTGACAAGGTATGTAACTAATTTTTTCAGTAAAATCAGAGCATCACTTCATACATATGTTTTGGCATTAATCGATATAGAGTACTGTGCAGGTGTTTTAGGCAGGTGTTGGAAAATTGCTGCACAGTAAGAATTCTTTAAAAAATAGCAGTGTTATAATAGTTTTATTTTGATCAGTTAACAAAATGCAAAGAGAATGAACAAAATAAAAATATAAATCAAATCCATATTTAGAGTGACTGCCCATTACCTTAAAGTGTATTTGTTTTTCTGTATACTCATGCACAGACATTGAATATGTAGGATTAGTCAGCTGCAATAATAACCAATTATACCAAATAACTGATAATTATGGTTTTCATATGTAGATTGAAACTGTAATCAAAACAGAAGTGGTTGTGTAGGAGAGCTAAAACTGGAAGATGAACAGTCAAACTGCTACAAAGATGTCATACATAATGGCAAGACAGAGAACAGCACCAAGATACAAGGTAGTTATACTGCATTAGCAAGGAATCTCCCAAAGACTTCAAAGCAGTCTGGGATTTTGCGGTGGTGCTGATCAAGCTCTTTTGAAGAAGCATGAGGAATTGAGAAACGTTGTATGTAGACAGTAAACACAGGCCAGCCAAGAAAAATTAGTGCAGCAGATGACAGACGTATCAAAAGATTTTCAGAAGTGTCATATAAGCTCAGAACTGTCAAGATCCAGTGGGACCCAGCTACACCCATCTATTAGGAGATGTCTGGCCTGAAGAGATTTTAATGGAAGAATTGCAGCCAAAAATGCATACCTTTCAACATCTAAACAAGGACAAGTTACTCAACTATGCACGAAAACATAAGAACTTGGATGCAGAAAAATGGCAGGAAGTGCTCTGAACTGAGGAGTCAAAATATGGAATATTTGGCAGCAACAGAAGGCAGTTTGATATTAAGAACTGTATTCATTCTGCATAAAGAAGAACAAGGAGTCCTGATGTCAGCAACATCCAGTCTGCCTGGGATTTCATGAAGAGACAGAAATTTCTGCACAAGCCTCATACACAGAAAAGTTAGTTCTCCAAGATGTTTGGAACAACCTCCCTAGAAAGTTCCTTCAAAAACTGTGTACAATTTATTGAGAAGAATTGATGATGATTTGAAGGCAATGGGCGATAACACCAAATATTCGTTTGACTTAGATTTCTCTTGTTTATTAATTTTGCATTTTCTCACTTCTATTTGTAAAACGCATTCTTACTATGCAGAATTTTTTCAACACCTGTCTAAAACTTTTGCACATTACTGTATACTTAAAGGAATGAATGATGATCTAGTTAGTATTTCCATGGAAATGAATATTATTATTTTTTTTTATGCTATTTAATTTTTTTTCCAGCTGACTGATGATGCAGCACCACCAAAACCTCCACTTCCCGAGGGAGAGGTCCCACCTCCCAGACCACCACCTCCCGAAGAGAAGGATGAGGAGTTCCCTGAGCAAAAGGTGGGCGAGGCAGTGAATCAGCCAATGATGGTCGCTGCAAGACAGCTTCACGATGAAGCTCGCAAGTGGTCCAGCAAGGTAATAAGACTGAACAGTTTTAAATCTCATGAAACCTAGTCGGTGATACTAAATGACTGTTCACATTGACGTCTGCTTATGTTGGCTAAGCCCAGTCAACCTACAAAACCTACTCCTAAATTGTTTTTTTTTTACATGATATCTATATATACACAGACTAGTGCCTCTCCAGCAAGTCATTAATATATTATTTAGCACTCATGAAAAGTAAAGCATGTTTAATTGCCTGGGGTTATTAATCCACTAATTTGGACTCTAGTGATGGTAGGTGTGAAACAATGCAAACTGCTGAAAACTTATACATTGACCATAGAAGAAAATCTTGTTACAGGTCCATTATAGTTTCAATAACCTGGATACATATTAAGGTTACACTAGAAATAACAAGACTACAGCAGGAAGCTTGTTCTGCTGTTAGAGGTAATGGAAAAAACGATTAAAAACATATTAACGTTATAAATCAATTCCTTCTGTGCTTCCTACAAGCAACATAATAATGAGGATTTAGCAAGAAGAGCCCTAGTTGGAAGGATGCTCTTATCCAGGTTGCAGTCAAAATCAAATTCCTAAGTGCTGTCTCCTTCCAGAATTGTATCCAACCTAGAAACCAAGCCCCAGGCGGTGCAACCAATCTAATTCTGCAGAGTCAGACTTTGTGCAACCCAGAAGAAGGCCACCTAGTAGTGGGCTCTAAGCTAAATTAAGTGGGCAGACTTCTAAACAACGAAGGCAAGGATAATGGCCTCTCTAATCCATTTACCCAAAGGATTTTGGGAGCTCTTACAAGGGCTCCAATACTAAGGACCTATCCTAGTAATAAATAACAGACCCACTGTGGGTCCATTTCTGCCAATCCAGGTTTTTGAAAGGGTTATGGTGCTTGTGTGAGCACCGCATTCTCTTCAGTATGTCCACTGCTTTGTCTTCCTGCACTCCTCCTACTTGTGTATAAAATGCTGCAGTTCTCAGAACAGCTGTAGGGTGTAGGTGGATGAAGCAATGTAACCTGTACAGAAGCTGCAATGGTCACATGAGGTCTACAACAGATGTTTATCGGATGAGTATAGTGTGGGTACTCCACTGTGTAAATATTAATGGCTTAGCCAAAAATAGGCCACTAATGTGGTCCCAGAAAAAAATGTTATGCCTTTGTTTTGCCCAGAAAAATATATTCATATCTGGCTTACATGATCACAAATAATTCCAGTTGATTAGAAAAATGCATAAAACCAAGTTCAGGCTGCAAACACGCCAAAGGTACCTATGAAAACTAATGTGCACCGACGCATAGAAGATCCTTAAGTTGGCCATACACCAGACAGCTCTCTGTTGAAGAATTGTTCAAGACTGCTACCTCTCCCGACTCCCCATACACATGAGCGCTCCGCTTCAATGTTTTCCATGGGGAGAGATAAAGGCAGTGGCTTATCTCTCCTAAAATAAAATAGTTGTCCATTCAGACTCCCAATACCCTCATCCTTCTATCTCTTTACACTGCGGAGAGTTGGGAGGCCCTCATACATGTTAGATGGTTAGCCATTCCAGTCCAAATAGGGGCCTTTGGTTGACACTCATCTACTTAGAAGCGAGGGAAAGGTACAGAAGCAGTATGAGTCTAAGTGACCAGCTAACACACAATAGTTGACTGGGGGTTAAATGCCCCCTCCAGTATCACAGATACATGCAGAAACTTAATAAGAAAACCATTGGGACAGAACACAAAGGTGGGACCACTAGGGTCTCTACGTAATTAGTGTTCAATTAAAAATGCCACTTGTCCTACTACTCTGGAGCACAGCAATCCCCTCATTGTGTTGCTGGTATGATGCATTTATCTGCCGTCTCCCTTTAGCCCTAACCACAGTCACACAGTTGACATTGGCACATTTTTCTATAGACTTTTATTGAGCTGCTCTTCAAGTTTGTTGGTGGCAGTGTTCTGCCAGCCCTATGAGCTTGGAGCCTAATGTATTCATAGCGACAGCTTCCCTTGGACACCCACAGCCTTTGCTGACGGACAGCTTCCTCTTATTACTGTGCTTAGGACAAAATCCGCTATTGGGGCCGGGAGAATTGCAGCTCATGAAAAGATTGGACTCGAGTCATTTGGCCACAACAATATGGACGTTACTGGCGTACTTCAGGCCTCTCCGTGTAAATTGCCTAACTAATGGTGCAAGAAAGGCAGTGATGTCCCAACAATATATATTAGTGGATGCTCAGGCTTTTTATTTATGCATTTTTTTTTTCACTTTCCAGAAACGTGTGATGATGGCTCTTCCCAGATGCATTTGCTTATTTATCATAGCCTTGAGAAAAAGGGACTATCAATTGTTCTATAATAAAGCGGCAGCCTGTGTATATATTAATATTCTATTTTTATTTAGGTTTGGGATCCACAATATAACTACTAATCATATATATTTGCAGTCTGCTTTAATTCCCTTGTTTTAACAGGCAATTTGTAACCCATCGTCTCTGCCTATGGGTAAAACGTGTATTTCCAGAGACATGGTTTGGCTTCAGGTGCATTAAACCCTTGGCCCTCCTATCCCACCTCTGCTTTTGTACTAACCTTTCCCCCTTTCTTTACCCTTCCCTGCCCTGCCAGTCACCTGGAAGCCCTGCACCCACTACTCCGCAGGGTAGAGAAGCCGTTGTGTCTGAGGTAGAGCAGGAGCGTGAGGAAGAGGAGGAGGAGGCGTCAGTGGAATTTGCCCTTTCCTCTGACATTGAAGATGATTATGAGCCCGAGCTGCTATTAGTCCCTGAGGGGCAGCCTGTGAACCAGCCAATGCTGGCCGCAGCTCAGTCTCTGCATCGAGAAGCTACAAAATGGTCCAGTAAGGTATTCAATGGTTACCAAGCTCTGCATCCTCCACCCTGCCATGTGCATCCCACCCTCTCCCTCCATTCATGACACAGTTTGTGCCTCAGTCTGCGCCTAGCTGATGGTGTGGCTGCGTGTGATTTTGTCGTGCCGGCTTGTGTGAGCCCATGTATGGCTTCATCAGTGAATATTGGCTTGTCTGTGTTTTCTTGTGTCCTTCTATTCAGATGTTGGAGGTTTAATGCTTCTTATTTCGTGATTTTGGGTCACACAATGGTTTTCCATATAACAGTGAGACACATTGGCTGTGACAAATATTTCAGCATAGCCGTAGTACCGGAGACTGCCAAAGTGGCGCTGTTTATGGAAAGCATTCCCAAACATTTTCTAATGATTTTACAAGGTATCATAATAACTATTCACCTCCTTGTAATCGGGCTCTACGATAATACTAATATGGAATAATTATGCCACTCTTGTTGGCCTTATTTCCAGAGAAATTACCGTAGTTTGCAGGTATTCAGAGGCATTCATAGTCTTCCATTTACACAAGTCATAGGTAAGTTTTAGTAATAAAATGTGAGAGACTGTACAACAACTTGGCTGTGGAAGCAGAAGTATAATCCAATGTTATGAACATGGCGATTTCTGTGCATCCACTTTGGAATATGAGGACTCCTTGTAGGAGGGAATGTTGGCAGCTGCCGACTTTTCTGCCTGTACATTATTTTGAGCCATCTTCAAAAGGTTCTCTGTTCTTGGAGGTCGGCTTTTAGAGTTTTAGGACTGATTTGATAAACAAACTGAAAATCTGGCTTTTGCCAGAACCTAACAATACAAGAGAAGTGTACGTGTATGTTATTTGTTGGTGATCTCCTCACCATCATATTCCACAGTGGTGAGAGTCGAAAGATTGTCCAGGTCTTCTGTCCGCACACATTACATAGAGCTGAGATGTGTGATCCGTGTTCTGTCTGCTGCGCTCACTGGTTCACACTGAGAACAGTCGCATGGCTTGGAATGGTTCAATGGTTTTGACTGTCATTTAGTTTTAGAAGTAATATATTTTACTTGGTTATTAAAGAAAACATCTGAAGACGCATCAAGGCCAATGACTAGGTTTGAGCAATCCGATACCAAAACCCCATTCCGATACCTGAAATCCAATGTAAGTCTATGGGAACAAAATATCGGAAGTTAAAACTTCCGATATTTTGTTCCCATAGACTTACATTGGATTTCAGGTATCGGAATGGGGTTTTGGTATCGGATTGCTCAACCCTACCAATGACCCTAATGAGGATTAGTTGTGCAAGTCATTTCTGAGGAGCAGGGGGTTTAATTTGTGCTACTGAGCCCACTGTTCTCCATCTCTTTAGTAACAGTACAGTTCTCTCCCTTAAAATGTTGCACAGAAATTGCATTCCCCAAAAACTAAAACTTCAAATTGTCAGGTACCAGTGGCCAAAAGTGTATGTTCCCCATACAGGACATTACTTTGGGTCGCTGCTGGATGTGTTGATGGTATATAAGCGCAGGATGCTGGGTCCATCTAGGTCAGGTAACAATGCACAGATCATGTTGACAACCTTTAGAATCCATCAATGATATAGCATGTCACTGCCGAAACTGGCGTTCATGTATTCTGGGACTCGTGTCTCCCTGTATGCCAGGGAGTTTTGCTGCCATTGCCTTGCCACTGTTTTTATTACCAGCTGCAGGCTGATACCTGTTCACATAAGGTGATATGCCACCTAATTGAAGTAATGTTCATCGCTTGGTAGCTGCTTGTTTAGACTGGACAATGCTTAAGATTGATTCTGATTTACAAGATTATTATACAAACATGGAGAGATTTGAAACCAGCTCAGCTATAGCGGCATGCAGAAGCAAGGAAAATGTGTGGCTCCATGTGCAGGCCATAGAAAGAAAGTATTCCAGCTTCATAAAATCCAAAGGTTTATTGTCAACTCTTTAAATGTTGATTACAAAGCTCAGGCTCTGAGAAAGGACGCCTGAGAGTGTTTGAAACGCGTTGCCTTGAGGTCACCATGTAGACACATTTTTTTGTAATCAACTTTGAAAGTTTTGACAATAAACCTTTGGATTTGATGAAGCTGGAATACTTTTTCTTACTATATACAAGATTATTGCCCTCTGTAAAATGCCCTCAACCAGAGTCAGGATCTTTGCACGTTGTGTTTTTTTTCTGTGCAGTTTTGTCACAAAACCTGAAGGATTTGCCAGCACCAGTAAAATGTATGAGATTCCCAAAGTCTCGTGCACACACTGCTTATTTTCCTTGTAGATCTGGTGCAGGTATAAATCTGCAGTACGTCTATTCTTGCAGTATTTTTGCTACAGATTTCACCCATACTAATGAGTTGGGAAAATCCATAACAAAAACGAGCATATTTATGCAGCGTTTTTCCAACGAACATATCGGGATTTACAGCAGAATTCTCTGCTGTGAATACTGAATGTGTGCAGCCTTATCCAGATTGAAATACTTCATCTTCCCTCATACAATATAACAATAGTTACGGTACATAGTAAGTAGCGTCAAAAGAAGAATTGGTTGGCTCTCTGGCAAGAGCAAAATGTCCTGGTCAGCAATGTAGCGCCTTTTTATAGCCTCAATAAAAGAATTACTAGGGTATGGTGACTTTCGCAATTCAAGAAGAGTTCCTTCATAAATAAAAGTGAGAAGAAGAAAGCTTCTAAAATATGAGAAGATGAACTTTAACTTCGTAGGCCCCCTTTACACATCCTGATTTTACCGGTACTGGAAAAACTGGTACCGATGTGATGTGTGTCCATGTGACATGCTTGTGTACATGTACGTCATCAGTGTGCCATCTGTGTGTACAGTGGCGGAAAGAAGTATTTGATCCCTTTCTGATTGCCCACTGACAAAGACATGAACAGTCTATAATTTTAAGGGTAGGTTGATTTTAATATTGAGAGATAGAATATCAAAAATAAAATCCAGAAAATCACATTGTATAAATTATATAAATGTATTTGCATTTTGCATTGAGAAATAAGTATTTGATCCCTACCAACCATTAAGAGTTCTGGCTCCTACAGACCAGTTAGATGCTGTCAGGAAAATACGAATTATTTCCTAATATCCTAGGTACACATACAGAGTTGCCAGTTACTCCTCCCCCCATTTGGTTCATGTAACACTAAGCTCCATGTACAGGCACACAGCTGCAAGCCTGCCTCAGTCTGCCTCTGTGAAATTCTATCCACTCCCCCCCTCCTTTCAGCAAATGGTCACTTTTATTACTCTGGCCGAGTTAAGTGTTGGTTTTCTTTTCCCTCTAGAATGTCCTGTGTCCTAATCCTAAAACGCTCAAAGTCAAATTTAATAACACACAGTGGACCTAGAAACGTGAAACTTGGGATCCCAGGTGCTGGACACGTAGGCTACGCACGGCAGCACTTTGAGGCCTGTACGGCCATCCGAAACCTGGGAAATAAGTTTCTGCCCCCCAGTAACCCGCAGACATGCCATGTTCAGTATCAAAAGTAAAGTAAATTCGCAGGAGAAAATATAATGCCCCTGTCGCCACCCTGTGAGCTCCCCCAGTCAAAGATATGGCAAGTAGAAGCTTTTAATAATTTCTCAAAATAGGTGTTCCCACCCCCCCCCCGGGAACAGCGCACATGTGAGTTCAACAAAGGTGGGAGTTTCTAAGTTTGTGATCAAACCGTAAAACAGGAACAGCCATTTTGAAAGTCGTCAGACTCCGGAGAGTCAGCTAGACAACAGGCTGTGCTACTGACCCATTGCTTTGAGAAGTCTCTCCTCCCCTTTATCGACACGTGATACCTGTGACTGAGAGAGTAAGCTTCCTATTTTAATCCCTTTTATTTCTAACTGTACATATTGTATTTTGTCTCCTTTTATAATATCTTTTGGTAATTTTGTAAACCCTATATTTTCTGGAGTAAACCTATAAATTTACTAGTTTCGTTCTCCTTGCTCTATGACCGAACCGACACGTACTCTGCGTCAAATCACGCTACCTTTGGAGTTGGTTCTTGACCCGGCAAAGGTTTTGGTGTCAAATGAGGAACTGATGGCAGCGTAGCATCCTGGTGTTATTGGGGAACCCTGGCAGTGATGGATCAAAGGTTTACGTGTGTATTCCTGGCCTGGGACTGGTGATACTCACTGCAGAGTGCCTGATAGCCAGTACGTGACAAGGCAGCCTTTCTGGCGACTACTTATCCTAGGTGCAGTTCCATGACTGATTTGAGGATAAGGGGGGCTCCAGAGAGCTGCAAGTTCCTAACTGGAACTGAAACTGGAAACAAAAGTTGGGTTATATCCCTCACAGACGCTCCTAATCAACTCGTTACATGCATTAAAGAAAGCTATCTTACATAGTCTCCTTTATAAAAGATTCCTGTCCACAGACTCAGTTAATCAGTCAGACTCTTATTTCGAAGTCTGTCAGGGACAAGATCATAGACCTGTACAAACTTAGAATGGGCTACAAAACCATAAGTAAGATGCTGGGTGAGAAGGAGACAACTGTTGGTGCAATAGTAAGAAAATGGAAAAAATACAAAATGACTTTTAGTCGACATTGATCTGGGGAACCATGCAAACTTTTACCTCTTGGGGTATCCTTGTTCACGTGGAAGGTGAGAGATCAGCCTAAAACTACACGGGGGGTGACTTGTTAATGATCTCAATGCAGCTGCAACCACAGTCACCAAGAAAACCATTGGTAACGCATCATGCCGTAAAGGTTTAAAATCCTGCAGTGCCAGCAAAAGGTCCCCATGCTCAAGAAGGCACATGTGCAGGCCTGTCTGAAATTTGCCAATGAACATCTGGATGATTCTGTGAGTAATTGGGAGAAGATGCTGTGGTCAGATCAGACAAAAATTGATATCTTTGGAATTAACTCAACTTGCCGTGTTTTGAGGAAGAGAAATGCTGTCTATGACCCAAAGAACACCGTCCCCACTGTCAAGCATGGAGGTGGAAATATTATTTTGGGGGTGTTTCTCTGTTAAGGTCACAGGACTATTTCACCGCATCAGTGGGAGAATAGATGGAGCCATGTACCATAAAATCCTGTGTGACAACCTCCTTCCCTCCGCCAGGACATTAAAAATGGGTTGTGGCTGGGTCTTCCAGCAAGACAATGACCCAAAACATACAGCAAGGCATCAAAGAAGTGGCACAAAAAGAAGCGCATTAAGGTCATGGAGTGGCCTAGCTAGTCTCCAGACCTTAATCCCTTAGAAAACTTATGGAGGGAGTTGAAGCTCCGAGTTGCCAAGTGACAGCCTCAAAATCTTACTGATTTAGAGATGATCTGCAAAGTGGAGTGGACCAAAATTCCTCCTGACATGTGCACAAACCTCATCATCAAATACAAAAACGTCTGACTACTGTGCTTGCCAAAAAGAGTTTTGCGGCCAAGTATTATGTCTTGTTTGCCAAAGGGATCAAATACTGTTTTCTCACCTCAAAATGCAAATAAATTTATATAATGTATACAATGTGATTATCTGGATTTTATTTTTGATATTCTATCTC
>VIAB01003245.1:130955-146705 GCA_009801035.1 Oophaga pumilio
GTGAAAAATTTAAAGCTGTCTGAATACTTTCCGTACCCACTGTATATAATTAGTACCTTGCTTGTGTAGCTTACTGTACATGTATTATCCTAATAAATGTAAAAAAAAAAAAATGACGTGTGGTACCCCCATGTTTGGTAACAAGCAAAGGTAAAGCAGACAGCTGATATCAGTCTGGTAAGGTCTGTGGTTGTTGGGCCCTTCCCAGATTAAGAACACCAGCCCACCCCACCTCTATCTTAATGTAATCTATTTACACATGGCTAACTATCTCTATCTTTGCACATCTTTAACACATATAAAAATCCTTAATTTCTATTCTGCGTTCTATTCCGATATGTGTCACACGGGCGGCACACGGATGTCACGTTTATGTCATCTGTGTGTGGTACTTATTGTCATCCATGCTGCCGGAAAAAAAGCAGATGTGTACGTGTGGGACACACTGTCCGGGTGAAAACACTGACATGTGCACACGTGTCTCTGGTTCACATGAAAAATGATGCCACACATACCTGAAACACGGAAGTGTGAAGGAGGACTAAAGAACACAGCCAATTTTAATTTTTTTTCCTTCCACCTCTCAAAAATAACTTTTAAAATTTTCTCTTCAACCTATTCATGAGGGCTTGTTTTTTTTGCAGTAAGAGTTGTAGTTTTGAAAGACATTACTCACTTTAGCATACAGTATACAGAAGATTGGGATAAAATCCAAATAAGGTGAAATGGTGAAAAAACAGTAATTCTGCTGCATTTGTTGGGGTTTCATTTTTACATTATTTACTGTGTGATGAAAAATGACCTGGGAACATGATTCTACTGGTCAGTGCCATTATGACAATGTAAAAAATGTAGAGCTGAAGTGGCAGAGGCTTCAGGTCTACCATAGCTCTTAAGCCTGATTTGCATATCAATTCAAACCCTGGTTTCTCATGTAAAGTTATTACTGGACTTGTCTTTGATAGAGCCACATAGACATAGTTTGGGGGTGATATCCTGCTGAAAGATTCCATTTATGGGCTCATTCCAATGTTCGTTTGTCACATACAAGATTTATCAATGTTTCTCATAGATATTACTTGTAGCTATTCTAGTCTGCGGTTGTTCACATGTCCATGTACAGCTCTGGCAAAAATTTTAAGACAACTGCAAAATTTTCAGTTTGTCTGATTTTTCTTTTTATAGGTATATTTTTGAGTAAAATGTAAATTGCTCTTTTATTCTATAAACTACTGACAACATGTCTCCGAATTTCCAAGCAACAAGTTTTGTATTTATTTTCAGAAAATGAGAAATGGTCAAAATAACAAAAAAATGCTTGCAGACCTCAAATAATGCTAAAAAAACAAGTTCATAATCATTTAGAAACAACAATACTCATTTTTTAACTCCGAAAGAGTTCAGTAATCAATATTTTGTGGAATAACCATGATTATTAATCACAGCTTTCATGCGTCTTGGCATGCTTTCCATCAGTTTTTCACACTGCTTTTGGGTGACCTTATGCCACTCCTGGTACAAAAATTTAAGCAGTTCTTTGTTTGATGGCTTGTGACTATCCATCTTCCTCTTGATTACATTCCAGAGGTTTTCAATGGTGTTCAGGTCTGGAGATTGGGCTGGCTATGACAGGGATTTGATGTGGTGGTCCTTTATCCACACATTGATAGACGTAGCTGTGTAGCATGGCGCATTGTCCTGCTGGAAAAAAACAGTCCTCAGAGTTGGGGAACATTGCCTGAGCAGAAGGAACAAACTGTTTTTCCAGGATAACCTTGTATACAGCTTTATTCATACGTCCTTCACAAAGAATTACCTGCCCAATTCCAGCCTTGCTGAAGCATCCCCAGATCAGCACTGATCCTCCACCAAATTTCACAATAGATGCAAGACACTGTGGCTTGTACGCCTCTCCAGGTCTCCGTCTAACCATTAGACGACCAGGTGTTGGGCAAAGCTGAAAATTAGACTCATCAGAAAAGATTACCTTACTCCAGTCCTCTATTGTCCAATACTTATGGTCTTTGGCAAACTTGTCTGGCTCTCCTTTGCTTCTCATTGATGAAAGGCTTTTTTCTAGCTTTACATGAATTGAGCCCGGCCTCTAGGAGCCTGTTACGAACTGTTCTTGCCGGGCACTTAACCCCAGCTGCCATTTGCCATTACTTTTGTAGATCACTTGATGTCATCCTGCGATTGCTGAGTGACATTCGAATAAGATGATGGTCATCCTGGTCAGTGGAGAGTTGTTTCAGCCCTCTGCTGGTCTGTAGCTTTGTTGTCCCCAATGTTTGCTGCTTGACCTCGTTGTAATGGACTGCCGTCTTAGAAATTTTAAGAATGGCGGAAACATGACGCTTACTGTATCCCTCTGCTAGTAAAGCCAGAATTGAGCACTTCTTTTCCTCACTCAAGACTTTTCTTTTCAACTCCTTTGGCATGGTAAAAAGTTTTTTTTTTTTCTATTACTTTTGGGATATTACTAGCACTTGTTTTGCCATCCAGCTTGTCTTATTGGAAGAGGATTGTGAACACCACAGCAGTGTTTTTATACTTTCCTTCATTAAATAAGATTTGGTTCAGGTGATCCCCTAATCAGAAGCACATTAAGTAGAATGAGGTGTACTCTGGTTGGAATTCAACTGACACCAGGAAAGGAATGGCTGTCAGACATGTAGAGAAGCTGATTTTTATAAAACTGTGCAGTGGTCTCAATTTTTGCCAGAGATGCCCACCCCCTCGTCAAATAAAAATCCAAGTTTTTAATCAGGAACACAAATCAAACTCACCAATGCAAGTGTATAGGTCTGTAAAAAAATAAAATTAATTATATAATTGTACAGTACAGGATGCAATCTTTGAGCTGTCAGATTTTCATGTTTGTTTGATAGAAGCTTGAGAACTGATGAACCTCTGACAAACGCTGGTGAAAAGTAGTGCTATTTTTGCATACTAGAAAAGACGAAAAGTCACGGATGTGTGAATGAGGCCTTGTGTAGATAAACTTATTATTGTGTAACTTTTTAAATATATTGCTACAATTCCTTTTTTTTTTTTTTTTTCAAATGTTTGCTTACTGTCAGTGAACGGAAACAGTGAAAGGAAGCTGAATCCCTGTCCTCACACCATTGTACAGTTCTTGACAAGCAGCTGCTGTGTTGGTTTGACTTCATCAGGACATGTTTCCAGCCTTTACTTGTTTGAAATGAAAATTGTAAGCTGTTGGAAGTTGGAACTCAAAACAGTGTTAGAATTTTCATCAATAAAGGCGCGCAAACGTTTAGACCTTCCTCAATGTGCCTATAAAGAAATCAGATTGCGTTTTATCACCTGCGTCAGCTAGGAAGCGCTGAACATGCTGTCCACCGCTGGTTCAGACAGATGCTCTGTTTGACAAACAAAAAATGAAACGCAAACTATTGTTAGGCTAGTTTCACACTAGCGTTTCACTGACCTGCGTCAGTCTGCGCACGGCTGCCGCTAAGCTCCGCCCCTGGCCGCGCCTCCTCCCGGCCCTCCTCCTATGGGCGCATGACTCTGCATGTGACCTGCGTACCCTATCTTTAGCATTGGGTGCGCAGGTATGCGTTTGCCGGCACATGCGTCCTTTTGACGGTGCGCCGAGCTGCGCCAAACGCACCGTGCTGCATTTTGGTGCGCTCGGCGCACCGTCAAAAGGACGCATGCGCCGGCAAACGCATACCTGCACACAGCCTGCGTAGCCAATGCTAAAGATAAGGTACGCAGGTAGCATGCAGCGTCATGCACCCATAGGCGGAGCAGCCGGGAGGAGGCATGGCCGGGGCGGAGCTTATCGGCAGACAGACGCAGGTCAGTGAAACGCTAGTGTGAAAGTAGCCTTAGTCAGGCAGTGTTTTTGGTGTGGTACTTGTAGGTCCACGGATGCTCTGTCTGAACTAATGATGGACATCATGTTCAGCACTTCCTAGCTGACCCAGGTGATAAAACGCAATCTGATATCTTTTCAATTGAATAATAGGCACACTGAGGAAGGTCTAATGTGGACCGAAACCTTTGTGAAGCTTTGTTAGAGTAGATGAAATTAAATGATTTCGTATGCAATCTGAGTGCCAAGTATTCTTACGTATCATTGAAAGGGATTGGATCCTACTTGTGCACCATTATTCAGTAGTGCTGTGGTCATCTCTATACTTAGAATATTCATAACATTTTATTATGTGGTTGCTTTGTTTCTTTTTTACCTTTTTAGAAGACTAGAGCTTTTCCTTGGAAGGTTGATCATGAATTAAAAACTAAGACAAAATGTGGTCTATATAGAATCCTAATGAATGTGCTCAAGAGTGATCATATGCCCTATGAACAGGATGGTGATTGCTTTCTTGCTTAGTCCTATGTTAAGGGTACTGAATGTAGAGACCCTTCCAGTTTACACCCAATGATATGCTGTGTATGTACTAACTGTTGCTACCAATGCATGACAGTAAGTGCTGAGTCTTGAACTAACCAACAGCCTGTACGTTATTGTCTAGAAGGCACTGTAGTTTACATGGCCTGCTGTTATGTGATCGTAAAGTACATCCCATTCTTCTGAGCTGTCCAGGCAACTTGCGCACCCATGCACACTTGCATATGTTTGTTTCGATGCTGTATGTCGCTGGTTTAACTCTGAAGTTTGGAAAGTTCATTTGTTTGCAATACGCAGGTAACTTCCACCCTTCAAGCATCTTACTTATTCATGGTGTCTCTCAATGGTTTTTTTGTTGGAGTTTCGGAAGCTTTCATGGTGTTTTGCATAACCATATATATCCCAAATAACTTGTAACATTTGCATAATGCATTTAAAAAATGCCAAATATGAAATCCAAGTCAGTCCTGCCTATCGAGAGGTAAGAGACTCCTAAATTAGGTCTAAAACTCTGGAATAATCTTTTTTTATATAGCGCTAACATATTCCGCAGCGCTTTACAGTTTGCACACATTATCATAACCTCCTATCTTCAGATTTCTTACCAGCATCCTTCAAGCCACTGAGAGCACATGAACAAAGAGCACTTCTTAATATTCCATCTATGATTTTGCTAACAGGATATGGAATATGGATCAGATTTTGCTTTGCTGAAAAATGACAAAATAATGCTTTTGGATTTTTTCCTGAGGTTACGTCGCTTATTGCTGCCAATGAGAAAGAAATGGTGATCCGCAGAGTAGTTGGACAGCCAGACTCTCCCCTCTCTGACAGGTCTATTGTGTTTCCCTGTTGTAGGGCAATGACATAATTGCAGCAGCTAAGCGCATGGCTCTGCTCATGGCAGAGATGTCTCGGCTTGTGAGAGGAGGCAGTGGGAACAAGAGAGCCCTAATCCAGTGTGCCAAGGACATTGCTAAAGCTTCCGATGAGGTGACGAGGTTGGCTAAAGAAGTTGCTAAACAGTGCACTGACAAGAGGATCCGAACTAATTTGCTTCAGGTAATTTACAAATTTCTAAGATCAGCTGTTACTGTGAGGAACCATTTATTTATAATCAAAAGTCAGAACCGCCTTCAAGTCATGAGGATTTAATGCCTCATACTAATGACATGTATGTAAGGCTCTTTGAGGCTGATTAAATCTTTACCTTGATTGTAGAAATACGTTTTGGATTTTGTTTTTCAGCAATTCAGTATTGAAATCTTATGCAGTTGAGTCGCAAGTGCTTTGGTGTGGGACATTAGACTTGCTATTCCCTGCGCACTGCCTGAATCCTGTGTTTGACATGTCACTCTTGTTTCAATGACCTGCTTTCCATGACTAAGATCTTTTGAAAGCGTCATTAGTGACTGGGCCGGCGCATGTGCCGTAAGGCTTTTATTACGTCATCAGCCACAATGCGTCAATGTGCACAGGCGCTGGCCCTGCCACTAACATTGTAGGGAGATTTCGGTCACGGAAAGAAGGTTACCATCAGATACAGGAGGCAGCCAGCCAGGGGGACATAGTGAGGAAGGGCAGGAGAGCTGCAAGTGCATTGTCACAACCCGTTGCACTTGCGGCTCATTTTCAAAGGACTTTAACACTATATTGCTGTGAAACAGCAAAAATGGTTTCATACAGTCAAGGTACAGATGTAATTAGACTATATACACATGTCATTAGTGTAAGGTATAAAATTCTTTTGACAGATTTTTTTTTAAGACCTCGTGTAGGACTAGGATAGGACAGAAGCCTTTATAGGTTTTGATTCTAAGATTATGTAAATGTAGTTTTACAGACTCTTGAATGCAGATTCTTGTAAATATTAAGAGTCTATAAAATAATTTATTTTTGTAGCACTAACAAATTCTGCAACACTTTACAATTAAGCAGTGACATATACAGACAGTAAAGAAAGCTTAAACAGTTACAGTAGGAGTGAGGGCCCTGCTCGCAACATACAAACTACCGTAAATGTAAAATTACATCTTGTGCATTTATACTCCTGCATGCCAGTGGCGGTGTACAGGAACACACAATGGCCATTTCTTAAGTTGATGTTTTAATCATCTGTTTTCACACTGGTTAGGATTCAGAGATGGTTTTATTTATTTTTTTATATTGAAGGTCTGTGAAAGGATTCCAACCATTAGCACTCAACTGAAGATCCTTAGTACAGTCAAGGCCACTATGTTGGGAAGGACCAACATTAGTGATGAAGAGTCTGAACAGGTAAGTTGGGAAGGCTGAGTAGGAGGAGACTCTCCTTCTCAATGTGAGAGCTTAGGAACCACTAACCAGTGCTCCCTTGCCAGAGACTTAGCAGCCATATGTGGTTTTTTAGCACCTCCTGCCTCTTGGTCCCAACCTTGGTTGATTTTAGTTAAAACTTTTCAAATGTTTATTTGTAAATGTCTACCTTTCTTTGCAGGCAACAGAAATGCTTGTGCATAACGCCCAGAACTTGATGCAGTCTGTGAAAGAGACTGTCCGAGAGGCAGAAGCTGCATCAATCAAGATCCGTACAGATGCTGGATTCACACTACGCTGGGCCCGTAAAACTCCATGGTACCAGTAATCCCTTCTAGTCGAAATGCAATCTGGCCACTCTGTATTTTACAAACACACTACTGCTGTGCGATTATACAGACTTTGTGGAATTCAATATCTAAATGAGCATCAACATTTTTTTGTCTTTTTACAAAGCTTCTAGCTTTTCTTCCATAGGTAATTTGCTTAACTCCCTCTTTTTGTCATGTCTTCCCTTCAGTGCATTTTCTTTTTTATTGAGAAACCTTATCCTAGTGATTACTCTGGAAGAGACTAGTCCATGTGTAATACACTAGTTTACACACCCTGAGCTGACGTTTTCTCTCCAATACATACTGTCTATACATACAGCCTCCTATTTAGCTGAGCACAGCCACAATCTTTATATAATCTAGAAAAACACTAAGTAGCTGTTTATCAGAATGATTTCTTTGGTGATAAGTTCATCATGTGAGGCTGGCATCCCCATTTGTTCTCAGCTACTTTCCTTTCTCTAAACTATGCAGAGAAATGAGACATTGTGAAGTGCCCTTTTTTGGTGAAATGAATGTACACTTTGCCCTCCTAGCTTTCAAGCAAACAAATGCCAACAGAGATGTGGGAGTTTTCCAGATTCCCTGACATGGAGAGAGTGGCCATTCACACAAGACAGGATTTCTATATAAGAAGTCAAATTTGGCTTGCACAGGCGTCGTAACACTTGTATTCCAAGTTTCAAAGCATGATAATAACCCTACATGTGCAGATTGTAGAGAAGAACTGTCACAAGTGACTCCTGGGCTGTTTGTTGGCTGTTTTTTCTTATGCGACTGATTCAGTAGTCTTATACAGTACAATGTGGACCAGCACATAGGAGCCGGTTCACATTGTCCTGAGTATTGTGCTATATTGAGCCTCTGCTTTCGGTAACGATGGTGCTGCTCTCTTTAGGAGTAGCACAGACTATGGTTTGACATGTCGCAGTCATACTATTACTTACACTTGGAATTGATGAGGCTCCTGAGAGTCAGGAATGCAAATGCTTAAGAACTCCATCGCTTTCACGAGCAGGGTGGGGGTTGTTAGATTAGATTGAGTTGCCCCACAAGGTTTTACCACTCTATAAAACAATTTCCTCAGAACGTTGCAGTTGGTTTTATCCATGGTTGGCTGCCTTATCCGGCAATGCTACCTAAGTCTTTGATTCTTGTTACAGCAACGTTTTCTGTACTCATTGGGAGTTCTGGATATCACTTGTCATTACCTACTGCCAGATTGAATTCTACACATCACATAGTGCTCCTTTACTACAATTACATCTTATAACTAAGAGGATTATTTTTGGTGTGAAACCACAGCACCAATCCAGGGCCTAGGGTTTGTGATTGTTTTCCAGATGCCTTATGAAAAACTATTCCATGTAACTTGTGTTACACTCTTAACTTCACTCTGCCTTAAAGCATAATAAGCTTTCTGTAGTAATGGATCTCATATCTGTGGCACATGGGGGCCTCGCATACAGTCTAAATGCTGCCACCAACATGGCCTTGCAGAAGAAAGCTTCTTCCAGCTCTTCTGAATGTTTCAATAAAGTTGCCTTTTCATATCCTGTACTTCCACCTCACCACGGGATGCATCAGAACGATCACAACTATAAAATGTATTGTTGGCTGTGAGATCTCTAAAAATCGTTCTTGTGCATGGTCCTCATTTACGCTGTGTAATCTTAGTTTTTTTGTTTGTTTTTTTTAATGCCATATTGCCTTTTATCTTGTAACCTATTAGTTCAGGCCAAAGATTTATTATATTTTGTTTGCAGAACAATTATGTGAAACCAAACACTGTTCTTAACTGGCTCTATTAATGACACTTGCTCTAGCCATTCTGCAGATTTGCTATTATTTAGTCAATTATTAGCTGTAAAACGGCCCTTTAATAAATGGGAGGGTGAGGTAACAACTGATTTGACTGTCCTGGGACACACTTTTTTCTGTCTGTACAACCAATAAACAATTTGTATACCAGAAATGTCTTTCTCCATTTTTCTATAAAATTGTAATGAGCACCAGTGTTCTCCCAGGAAACTTTCATCAGCTCACCACAAGACTGCAGGGACCCTTACTATTTACAAGAATACCTTTACCTTCTCAGTGTGGTTGGGACTAATTGAAGGGACTTGATTGTGTATAATTGCTGCTCTATTCATGGCAACAGGACGGATGGCGATAGTCATCTGCTACCTTTCTCTGTCCCACGGACACAGAGTAGGGTGGTGCTGCTTTAACCCTGCCAATGTGCAGAGACATGGGCCTCAGTTCTAGTGATCCGTGGAGGCCTCCAGCAGTCAGATTCATCAGCTATCCACAGGAAAGGTGAGAATTTTAAAAAAGACCTTGCAATTTTAAATGAAAACATAGTAAACATTTAAAATCTTTTGTGGAGACATGGGGGGTGAGCGGTTGCCCTGGTCTGCCAGGCGAAACCACATGGACCAGGGATCATTCCACTGAACGCCCGCTCTCCTTTTACCGTGCGCATAACACTACTCAGACAACAAAGGGTGAGGGAGGGTAAAACGGTGTGGCAATACTTTATTGAACCACAAAAGAGGCAAATAACACGTAGAACAGTCCCAGCAAAATTCCCAAGATGGTGCACATTAGACTCTCACCCTTCCACTGACTTGCCAGGATAAGAGCAGCCGTTACTTCAGAGCTTCCAGAGCCAACTACCCCACCTGTGGCAGGCACACAGAGAGGAGATAACGACAAACTTAGAAAGATGACAGTCCATTGAGGTACAAGGCCAGATGACCGGAGGGTCACAACCTGGCTTTTCCAAACATCTCCACGGAGATAATTGCATCACCTGTGCAATACAAAGGAAATCCTGAAAACATGACCTGTTGGTGGGCCTTGAGGACTGGAGTTGGGGACCACTGGTCTAACACATGATCTGGAGGTTTGCAGTAGGTCCATGTCTCTGAAGCCCATTGTGGAACCAGTGCCCTTGCAGCAACTTTATCTGCTGATCCGTTTGCATTCTGTTTTTTTGCAACCTGTTTTTTTTTTTCTCCTTTTTTTTGTGTTTTTTTTTCCCAGCTCTAAGTCTCAATTTTTTTGGTTGTTTTCTTCTTTTTGCTTGTTATGGTAATGTGCGATTTTGAATCCCTGACTTGTTTACATTTATTGATGCATCTGTGCTCTCAACATAATACTACGATGGAAGAGTGTTTAGTCATATTGATTACATTGTTGGAATGTACTTGGAGGCATATGGAAAGTCCTAGGCAATTACATGTTCCATCATGAGCATACAAATACTATCACTCAACGTTAAAGGACTGAACTCCCCAGGGAAAAGGTCCATGATGTGGAGAGAGGTGTGGAAATCACAGGCTAATGTGTGTTTGCAGGAGGCACATTTGCTTGAGTCCGATAATAGTAGGATTAGCCATCCCCAATTCCCACACACATTCTTTGCAAATAACCCTGGCAAGAAAGCAAGGGTATGTATATTAATTAAAAATACGGTGGCAGTTCAGTGTATAAATTCTTATAAAGACCCAGCGGGTCGATTCTTGATTTTACTGTGCTCTCTTAACGGTCAGGTGCAAACTATTGTTGCAGTATATGCTCCAAATAATGCACAGATTCTCTTTCTGCGCAAAGTATTTAAGAAGGTAACCAAATTATCTCGGAGAGCAAATTATTTGTGGAGATTTCAATATTCCTGTGGATAGACTTTTAGATTGTTCTAATAAAAATAACTACTCCTGGAAAGAATTAAAACCTTTGACTAGTGAGTTCTATGTACATGATTACTGGAGATACTCTCGCCACCAAAAGGGACCTTACTTTTTATTCCTTTCGACATAAGACCTACAGTAGACTGGATTACTTTCTAGTCGATAGTAAGGCCTTAGGCAGATGCGTCTCAGCAAAAATTGGATTAATTTCCTGGTCAGATCACGCCCCAGTGACCTTGATACTCGCCCTGCGACACCAAACAAACCCATCCACTAGACGGCGATTAAATACCTCTCTTCTCCTTGACAAGCATGAGATGGAGAAAGTGTCATCAGAACTTTCACATTACTTTAACACTAATGATGTGGTTTCAGATGAGACCTTATGGTCAGCACATAAGGCAGTCATTAGCGGAATATTCATTCAACAGGCATCTTATTTGAAATGGAAAAGAGAGGAGCAGAAATAAGACAATGCAACTCTATCAATTAGAACTAATTAATAAATCCAATCCTTCTTTTGATAACACAGAGGCTATATGTAAGCTTAGATTTAAAGTTACGAGAAAATCTGTCCATTTATGCATATAATCTTAAAAAAAATGAAAACAAGATTTTATGCAACTGGGGACAGAGCTGAAGCCATACCGGCACGCAGAGTTAAACATGAAATGTGAACCAGAATTGATCACCTTGTAGACCCTCATGGAAATTATGTGCGGAACCCCACGGGGATAGCAGGCCTATTCGCCCAATACTATACCCAACTTTATAATCTACATAGGAGACCCTCAAACTCCTCAACAATCTCAGTCGGAGATTGATCAATATTTACAAAATATTAATTTACCCCTAGTATCCCAAGACCAGCTAAACTTAATGTTCCCTTCACTGAGAAGATTAGGATTGCTATTAAATTGACAAAGAGTAATAAAGCCCCCCGGACCAGACGGATTGCCAAAATGAATATTATCGCCGTTTCGAACAAATATCCCCGTTTCTTTGGCAATTTTATAAGCATTGGCAGGTGAAAGAATGTGTCCACTTCTAATCTGGAGGCTACGATTACTACATTACCGAAACCAGGTAAACCGCCTATTTGACCAGGTAACTTCAGACCTATTTCACTTTTAAATTGTGACGTGAAGATATTTTCAAAAATATTAGCAATGAGTTTGCACCACATTATCCCTTCTCTTATCTTCCCTGACCAAGTTGGGTTTGTGGCGGGACACGAGGCGAAGGATGGGACACGTAGAATGATTAATCTGATTAAAGTTGCTGAGCTCTGTGGTTCCCCAGTGCATTCTTGTCACTCGATGCTGAAAAAGCTTTTGATAGGGTGCACTGGGGTTACCTAAGGAGTGTACTACGTCAATTTGGACTGACAGGTCCCATCTTTTCGGCTGTGGTAGCCATGTACTATAACCCCAATGTAAGTGTTATCCTCGGGGTTCCTATCAGATCCATTTCAAATATCTAATGGTACCAGTCAGGGGTGTCCTGTATCCACCATTATTTTTGCCCTGTGTATGGAGCCATTGGCTGAAAGGATTAGAACTTCCTGTGGCATCTCGGGTATTAAGGTGGGGTCGGTGGAACATAAAATTGGTCTATATGCAGATGATATTATTATATAATGTACAAATGTAGAATCATCTTTTCAAAATATTCTATCCGCATTGGAGGAGTTTGCCAAAGTATCTTATTACAAACTTAACGCCGCTAAATCATTGGTTCTCCCTATTTTAGTTTCCCCTGACGTGAGAGACCTCCTGAAGCATCAATACCCTTTCAATACTTGGTTATTATGCTAACCCCCTCCAAAAGTCTGCTAGATGGTAATAGCCCCAAATTAGTGAAGTCTGTTGTGAATGTGTTGGAGACGACTTCGGAGCTGAGGCTCCCTCCGGTGGTTGCTGAGGGTATTGAACCAATTAAGGAATGGGTGTCAGGTGGGGCTGACCGGCCTGATATAAGTGAGCTGAACTCCCATGATCCTCGCCGGTAATCAATTGTTGCTTCCAGGTCTTTGTTGGAATTTCAGCTTGCTTTCCTGCTATCATTCAGATAAGTGACTTTGTTTTTTTACCTGTGATTGGATTTTCCTTGCTTTTTGCAGTCTTGCCTTGGATTTCAGCCGGGTCCTCTTTGGGGGCTTGCGCTGCCCTCTGTTCTCATTTGTATTTCTCTGTTTCATTGATATTTTTTATTGCTGGGTAGCTGTGTGTCACACCAGAGATCTGATATAGGTGGTCGAGATCGTTTGGTCTCAGGTTTTTTGTAATCAGAAGTGCTGGTATTTTTATTAGGGTTTTTCTGGGTTGCAGACAGAATTTCTCTCCTGTACTTACTTTCTAGACAGATTTGGGCCCCAACATTTGCTCATTCTATTTTCTGTCTGTGTTCATGTTTTCCTCTTGTCTAACCGCCATTACATGTTTGGGGGCTTTACTCTGGGGCAGTTAGCTTTCCTCTTTCTATCTTCAGGTGTAGCTAACTCTCCGGCTGTGCCGAGGCATCTAGGATCACCGCAGGTACGCTCCACGGCTACTTCTAGTTGTGCGGTTAGTTTAGGGATCTGCAACCCATTAGGTTCCAGCCTCTCTGGTGTCTTGCTGCTTTGGCGGTATTTTGCTCCTGTCCTCCTCAGCTACCAAATCATAACAGAAGTCCATAAAAAAGAACCTTCAAACTGTATCTGTGTCATCAATAGCCAGAATTAATACTTTTAAAATGATATTACTTCCAAAAATTTTATATTGCTTTAGATGCCTCCCGTTTTAAGATCCCCCTGAGATATATATCTTCCCATCAGAGGATGACCAACCAATTCACATGGGCTAATAAGAAGCCCAGAGTGGCCAGGAAAATAATGTACTATCCCTATGATTTGGGGGGAATGAGAGCTCCGAATATATTAGCATATCATAGAGCAGCCATTCTAGGGGGGATCTTGAGTTGGTGGCTAGTCGACAACCCCAAGAAATGGTTTCAAATAGAATCTTTCTTTGCTTAAGGGGGCTCAACCAGATCGATATTGGAAACTGAGACAATTAAAACACAGCTCCTATACTCTGTGCCTCCCGACAATGGAGGTTACTTTAAAATTATTGGAGAACACTGGCCCCAAAATTTATAAAAATTCCCCTAACGGACATCTCACTAAGCGCCCTTAAATCTCACATTCCCTTTCTTAATCTTCAAAAATGGGTAGAGGTGGGAGTAAAAAATGTACAAGACTTAATGGGACAATTTCTCGGTCATCCCCTGCGATCGATTGACAGCAAAATTTCCAGGGATTCGGCTTTATTTTTACCAATACCTACAACTTCGACACCTCATCCAGACCTCCCCATAATCTGTATTTTTCACTCTCCCCACAGAACACAGGGCTAATAGTTATATTCTATGACCGGAATCGAATTCTAAAGGGGTTTCAATTTTATACAAAGTTCTGAATGGGATAGATTTAGTTGATAAACTAACTACCCTATATGAAGCAAGGGGAATCAGAATTAGGCATATCCCTGCAACCGGATGAGTGGAGGGTGGGTTTGGGAGAGGTATAACGTGTATCCTCGTGTATAAACCATCTTGAACACTTGAAAAAGATACACCTACGATGGTACCAGTGGCAAGCGAAACTAGCTCATTTTGTTCCAAATCAGTCTTCACTATGCTGGGAAGGATGTGGGGAGAAAGGTACATTGGGTCATCTGTGGTGGTTTTGCCCCATAGTCCCTACATTTTGGGAGGGGGTAGTCGATGTTATTAAAAAGGTTTTCATGATGCAGATATTATTGGACCACAGCTTAATGGTACTTCACATTGAAACGGATACGGTTCCTTTTGACCATAGAGGTTCCCCAACTCACATTTTATTTGCGGCTAGATTAACTCTCGCGGCTAAATGGAAAGATCAGAATGTACCTACTATTAGAGAAGCGGTTAAAATAATTAATGTAAGTTGTCAACATGAATTATCTTTGGCTCAGTCCTTAGCAGCTAAGAATAGAATATCCCACATATGGGATCCCTGGCTAAACAGCCCTATGTCCACCCCACTTCATTGAGACAGGAGCTGGAGATGCCACCATTACTTTTTTAACTCTTGTACTATGTGACCATGCACATGTTAAGTTTGGGTGTAATTATTGAGTAACAGTTGATATTGCATTCTTGTCCAATACATTGTTTACTGCTTAATATTCAAAAGGTAATGTACAATACATGATTACTTGATGGAAAAGCTGAGATCAGTGTTACTGATAGATTGCACAGATATCCTCTGTTATGTAGTTCCTTCCACCAGCCATGTTGGCAGGTGGCTGTTTGTATTGAATTTTGAAAACTTAATAAAAATTTATTGGAATAACAAAAAAAAAAACATCTGCTCTTGGATGTCCTACAGGCTTTCCATGAATCCCATAGATTTCTTTGCACTCATCTGGAGTGACTTTATACAGGATTTTTGGCAGACCACCATTTGTGAGGAAGACCCAAATTGTTAAGTCTGTCTATATGCAGAACACACTATGTATAAATGTTACATATGACCATTTATAAGTCATTTCTTACATGGTATGGATTTTTTACCTGTTGGTCTCTATGATAATTTGTTTATAAATGTTAAAAATGACAGTACAACTTTCATTCTGTAGTGAATATATACTGTATTTTATTTAGAAATGTGTACATTGTATACCCCAATTGCATTATGTCTTCATACACACCACACAGTGATACAGAAGCCTTCAGTAAAAGTACACATGATGGCACCAATTAGATGAACACATTTTGAATAAAAGTAAAATAAATTTCCCTATACAACTTCATATAAGCTTTTTGCTAATGGCACTGGTGGAAAAACTCCTTTCATTGTCAGATATGCATCTTCCGTCAGTGAAGGGATTAAGGCATAATGCGAAAGACAGACTTATTTATCACTGATAATATATTATTAGACATAATTGTCAACATCTCACAAAAGCACTACTGTAATATACAGTCATGGCCAAAAGTTTTGAGAATGACACAA
>VIAB01003245.1:148205-159204 GCA_009801035.1 Oophaga pumilio
TTGTGTCATTCTCAAAACTTTTGGCCATGACTGTAGTATTGCCATACATAAGGAAGAACTAGTGTTCTACAGCCAGTCTGAGCTGACTGTAACACTATACTCAGAACTTGGCTCCTCCAAAGGTGGTGGGACATATAATTGCTTAACTGGGTTTTAAAACTGAAAGAGCATCCATCTGCTATATTAATTGCGAAATAAATACATTGACGACCATGGCATATAATCAGTCACTACAGTGTGTTCTTCGCTGGCCAATGTGGTTTCTCTAGCTCTCCCTTTGTGAGTTATGGTTTCATTATGCAGGCGTCACATTACCAGTCTACGCCACATAATGAAACAGTATGTGATCCATTCCACCAATACTGACAATTGTTCCCTTTTTATATTTTAGCAGCTGACAGTTTCTAGTAGGCCTAAGAAGTATTCGATTTTCTGCAGATTATTTGGTGCAAATACAATCTGTATAACCTTAATCTCCAAGTTGTCCGCTGGGTCCATGGTAAAAAGATGCTTTGTCTGCTCCTCCCCGATCCCTGCACAGCTTTTGTTATGTGCGCACCTGAAATTTTCCTGCTTTGGTGAGATACTTCACTCCCTTAAAAGGCTTGTATTTCTCCCCATACATGTCCAGTCGGTTCACTTTTAGACCTGCAATAAAGGCAGAATGAAACCCTTTCATCATACCCTCGGTAAAGCTTAGCCATGAACACACAAATAAAGCCTAAGTACACTTGACGTATGGGCAGTGAAAACACCCTGCTGATCAGTGGGAATTCAGGTCCTGAGACCACCCACAATTGCTCTAAACACGTGTCTGATGTGTGTGGAATTGTGAACACCGTGCTCTTGCATGTGTCTATAGAAGGTATACGAGCTCACAGACGGAGTACAGAATAGTAGACTTTCTATCCAGCCCATATACCACACTGTATAGCTGATCTGGCAGGAGCAGCACACATCAGACAAGTGTTTTGACAACCTAGACCACTATTGATGATTTTGCATGTATTTGGGGTCTTTTAACTGCAATCTGACAGCGGATGCGGGGGAAAAAAGATTTAAATATGTCTCATTCTTTAAAAAAAAAAACAAAAAAAAAACACTCCTCGTATATTCACTAAACTTGTGTAAATGTTGGTGAGTATATTCAACAGGTTGTCCACTACTCTGACAAATCCCATCTCAAATCAGCATGTTTGTCCCTTGTAAAGAAAAACAAAAAACAAAAAAACACCTCCATTAAGTGACAGAAAGTGAGTGGCCAGCCGCAGCTCTAACTTCCTCTGGAGGTCTGATTTGACCGAAGGAGAGTAAAGCCAGCAAGTTGTCGCGCGAGTCCTGGCCAAATGTGCTGACACAGCTAGAACTGCACCAGAGTTGGGTATGAGGCCACGTTCAGTATTTGGTCGGTGTTTTACATCAGTGTTTGTAAGCCAAAAGCAGGAGTGGGACAATCAGCAGAAAAGTATAACAAAAACTTGCTGCAATCCTGCATTTATCACCCACTCCTGGTTTTGGCTTACAAATACTGAATGTGTGCATGTGGCACTAGTATTGTTATTTTACTGGGGGCAAACATACTGATTGAGGCAGGGTTGTCAGAGCTGTGGACAGCCCCTTTAGCACACTGACACTACACTCCACTACCCAGCGCTACTCGCTTGCCAGCTCTCCAGACTGGTTTGCTGGCTCGCACTGTGCTCTTCGTGAGTCGGCAGTGGCTTTTACAATGTAAGAGCACCAGAACAAGGCTACATAGTTACATTGTAAAAGAGACTAATGGCTCACCTATAGAGTGCAGTGTGATCCAGCTACACAACTGCCGTATTGTGACTCGAAAGAAACACTATATTTTTTTCTTCCTCTTTCATGCCGACAAAAGCCTCTGCCATAGGAGTGTTGTCACTTAAAACATGCAAACTAGATAATATTTGGATAAAGTTAGAACAAAAAAGAAAAAAATGGATTTGAAAAATATTCGGAATACATCAAAATATAAATAGTATTATTGTGCATTGACAAGAAAAAAAAAATTCTGCAAATGAAGATCACACATGGTTATTCCAGTGATGTAGTGGTAATCAAATCTTGTGTGCAACTTGCAGCCTGACCATCTCAAGAAGATTTTTTTTTATTACAGCAGTAATCACACGTGTCGATTATAACAGTCTATGGGTATGATAACACTGGGCGTTTTTTATGCATTTTTGTATGCTAATTTTCAGCTGCTTTTTAGGGTATGTTCACACTAGCTGTTTTTGCTGCATTTTTTAATGCTAATTTTCAGCTGCTTTTTACAGTGCCAGCAAAGCCTATGAGATTTCAGAAATCTCATGCACACACCTTGTTTTGTTTTGTCATCAGTATTTTGTGCTTTGCAGTATTTTTTTGGACATAGAGCATGTCACTTTTAGCATTTTTGCAGCGTTTTTCACCCATTGGCTTGACTGGGTGTTGAAAAAATGCTGCAGAAACGCAGGTATCATTATTTACAGCGTTTGTGATGCAGAAAAGACATGGACAGCAAGCATGCACAGAGACACAAGTTAACCCAAAAAACACCAAAAACGCACCTAAATCTGCGTTTTTGCCGCAGCTTCTTTCCTGCCATGAAATCAGGTTTTGCTGCAGAAAAAAATGCTGCAACAACACCCAGTGTGAACTTACCCTACGACTTGTATAATAATTACAAAAGGACAAGTTAATTTGCACGCATTACATTTTCTAGCCTCCATCGTTGACCCTAGGTTGTGTCTTCATATGACCACTAGTTAAAGCCGAGACCCAGATTTAAGGTATGTGCACACGGTATCTTTTTCAGATGAATTCCACCCAGAATCACAGGAATTGCAGAATTCCTGCAATCACGCCCCATAAAATGAACGTCGTTTTGACATTGTTGTGCGCCAATGTGCAGTGTTCCACGCTATAACACTTATCTGCTTCAGTGGTTAAAAAGAAGCAACATGCTCATTCTTCAGGCGACTTATCAGGTTTGGGTGAACACTTCAAGATAAGTGAGAGCCGCCATAAGTATTACCGCTAGCGGTTTTCCTGTAGCGGCTTCCCCGGTGAAATTTGGCCTCTATATGATAGCGTCTAAATGATGATGTGTGCACATAATCTTACTGGGTCTCTATGGAGTCACTTCATGACTACTGCAACATGCAAAAAAAAAAAAAAATTACACCACTAGTGGGCCCTTGTAATGCTTTGATGCTGCAGGAAAAACAAGAGCTTACACCAATAATCAAGTATGGTTTCTGTAATTAATCCACCTACCTGAGATGGCAAGCTGTTGTATCTTGAAACTGATGTTCAAAC
The DNA here is from genome assembly GCA_009801035.1 of Oophaga pumilio. Taxonomy (NCBI): domain Eukaryota; kingdom Metazoa; phylum Chordata; class Amphibia; order Anura; family Dendrobatidae; genus Oophaga; species Oophaga pumilio. The sequence goes on from VIAB01003245.1 coordinate 151,530, forward strand.
TTGGATTCTCCTCAGGTTTTGGGGCACCAGACTGCAGTGAGATACTTCCCTTAAGATTAGGAAGCTTTTGAGTAGTTATCTTACCAATTTCCCATGTAAGCACCTAATAATAATAATAATGTACAAGGCAGTCAGACAAAGTAGGTTACAGCATGTGGTAGGTGTAGGGCTGTGGAGTGTGATTTGTGTCCATTTTGGAAGAGTCCGTATAAAATAGACTGACTTGACAATATACAGTATAATAAATTGGTACAGGATGTGCTGTAAATGTTTTCATAAAAATTAGGGAAAGTTATGAAATGTCCTATAAATGTCTGTTCTGTTCCTGATCTCGACTGTTAGATTAGATAAATCTGTTGTACTTTATGTACCGTATTCTGCGGACTATAAGACACACTTTTTTCCCTGCAAAAATGTGGAGGAAAATGGGGGGTGCGTCTTATAATCTGGATGTACCTGCTGTGGATGGGGAGATGGGGGAGCGGCGGATCACAGGAGGCAGAAGACGGCTGCTGCAGCTAACGCTTGTGCCCGCTGCTAAAGAGAAATGAATATTCACTGTTCTCCACGCCCATGGGAGTGGAGAGCGATAATTATCCAATTCTCTTTAATAGCCGAAGCCTCCGGCTTCCTGCAGGTGCTGAGCTTTCACGTGTGCCCGCTACTTAAGGGAATGAATATTCACTGCTTTCCACTCCCATAGGCGTGGAGAGCAGTGAATATTCAATGATCATTAATAGCGGACACAGGAACAGTAGCTGCCGGGCAATCACATGTGCCCACTATTAAATGAATATTCACTGCTCTAAGTGAATATTCATTCCCTTTAGTAGCGGGCACACGTGAATGCCCAGGCAGCCGCAGAAAGCCGGCGGCTGCGGCTAACACTGTAGCTGCTATTAAAGATCAGCGTATATTCACTGCTCCACACGCCCAGTCCAGGCATGGGGAGCAGTGAGTATTCCGCTAGCTGGTCTCTGCTTGTAGACAACACAAGACGTCACTGCCATGCGCTGCTTACAAGCATAAATCAGCTGCTGGTGAGGGAGCGCAGGACGGTAAGTAGAATTTTTTATTTTTTTTTCTGATGGGGGCCATGCCTAGCAGGATGGAGATGGAGGCCATGCCTACCAGGATGGGGATGAGGGGGCTATACCTGATAGGGGATATTAGTACAGGATTGATCACATTTTTTGCTTCAAACTTATTATAATTTCCTCCTCTAAAACCTAGATGCTGTGGGGTTGGAGTCAGGGAAATGTCCTATAAATGTCTGTTCTGTTCCTGATCTCGGCTTTTAGTTGAGATGAATCTGTGTTGCGCTTTATGTACATGCTCAGTAGTGAGGCAGTGCTGTGGAGTCGGAGTCAGGGAAATGTCCCATAAATGTCTGTTCTGTTCCTGATCTGAGCTTTTAGTTGAGATGAATCTGTGCTGCCCCTTATGTACATGCTCAGTAGTGAGGCAGTGCTGTGGGGTCAGAGTCAGGGAAATGTCCTATAAATGTCTGTTCTGTCCCTGATCTCGGCTTTTAGTTGAGATGAATCTGTGCTGCATATTATGTACATGCTCAGTAGTGATCAGTGCTGTGGGGTCAGAGTCAGGGAAATGTGTTGTGAATTGGTTTGGGATGAGTTCTGAGCAGAGGCTCCCTCTGGTGGTTACAAGCGGTACTATTGAGGATTGTGAAGACTGGGTATCAGGTGCCACGGATTGGTCTTATATAAGGGAGTCATTTCCCCATCAGGCTTGCCGGTGATCAATTGTTCTGGTCTGAATCCTTCTTTCCAGTTTCCCTTGTAGCCTGCTGTGTCGAGTCTGCATCTCCTGCTTCCAGATAAGACTTTTTCTTATTTTGTGTTTTTGCTACAGTTTTGTATTTTGTCCTGCTTTTCTGTGGGGACCTTCTGGTCCCTTCTGGGGGCTTTTGCCCTCTCAGTTTTGTACAGCCACTGATGTAATTACTTTTGCTTTTTCCAGTTTTTTCAGTGGCTGCTGTTTTCCTTTTCTGCACCGGAGAGCTAATTTAGGTGGCAGAGGTCGTGTGATCTCAGGTGTTTTTGAAATTAGTATTGTTGGTTTGTTTTCAGGGTTTTTAGAGATTGCAGTAAGTACCCTTCCTATCCTTTTCTATTTAGTTAGTTTGGGCCCCAGCGTTTGCTCATACTATTTTCTTACTGTGTTTGTATTTCCTCTTGTCTAACCGCCATTACATGTTTGGGGGCTTCCTATTGACTTTGGGGTTCTGCTCCGGGGCAGATAGCTTTCCTATTTCTATCTGTAGGTATAGTTAGTTTCTCAGGCTGTGACGAGGCGTCTAGGACCATCGTAGGAACGCTCCACGGCTGCCTCTAGTTGCGGTGGTTAGTCAGGGTACTGCAATCTCATAGTTTCCAACTTCTCTGGTGTATTGCCTTTTTTCCTGCACTCCTCAGTTACCGAAACATAACAGAAATGTCCTATAAATGTCTGTTCTGTTCCTGATATCGGGTTTTAGTTGGAAATTGAGGAGTCGAAGGTTTAGCTTACCGACTCCACAGCCCTGGGTAGGAGAACTACTCTGTGTAAATGCAGTGGATTTTCTGCCTGTGCACAAAATATGTTTACAGAAACCCATTCACTGATTGGCAAAGCTATGTAAAGTTTGCATTTCACTCTTTCAAACTGTGAAGTCCACAGCTAAATTATAGCAAATTCCATATCTCAAACTGTTTAGAATTGGGAGAGTCCTCAGTGGTTGATGCCATCTTTACAGTTAGCCATTAAGAGGTAAAAAATTGCAAGCTTTCGAGACTACTCAGGTCTCTTCATCAGGCAAAGACTAATACAAAATCTGATAGAATCACATATTTAAACACAACAGGGCACAGAAAATGCAATAGAAAAGACAAGTGATGTGAAGCAAAACTTCAGACCTTGTGGGGGCATCACAAGCCTGGACCAGACCTCAATCATAGGACAATAAAATTGTCACTCCTTATCTATGAACTGTTCCAGTATTTATGGCCATAACTGTCTATCACTCTCCCATAATGACAATTCTGCTTCACGTCACTTGTCTTACCTATTGCATTGTTTTTCTGCTGTGTGGTGTATAAATATGTGATTCTTCAGATGTTGTATTAGTCTTTGCCTGATGAAGAGACCTGAGTAGTCTCGAAAGCTTGCAATTTGTTACCATCTTTTCAGCTAGCCATTAAAAGGTATCAACCACTGAGGACTCTCAACTCTAAATATTTTTCTATCTACTGGCTAACACGGTACTAAGATATACATCTTTCCTGTATCTCAAACTGTGGATTTGTCAAAGAATTGCAAACATTACAGCTGCAGAGTTAATTAAGTCTATCAAATCAGTAAAACAGCTGCTTGAGAAACCATGAATTGCAGGAATTCTAAATATCAGTCAATTTTGAATCAAACCCTTAAGGTCTCTGCTAAAAAGTTGAAGATGAATTTCACCTTTTAGCATGACAATGACCCTGAGCAATCTCCAAATCGGCAAAACAATGTCTTCATCAGAAGATCAAAGTTTTGAAATGGCCCAGACTTGAATCCAGATGACAATGACGATGTACAGAGGAGATGCCCTCGTAATCAGACGCTACTGCAAGGAAGAGTGGGCAAAGACTGCCAATTCTAGATGTGCTATGCTGATAGACTACTACCCAAAAATACTGTGTGCAGTCATAAAGTCAAAGGGTACTTCAATTAAGTATTAGAGTAAGGGTGTGTTCATTTATGCAACTAAATTTTACTTTGTTTCCACCTGAAAAAAATTCAGTTTTGAAATTATTCCTTTTGGATTAGATGTCAAAAACACTTTAACAAGGGTGTGTAGTTTTCATTACATCATACAAAGACAGTATGAGGAAAGTCTGCCATCTAAGCTGGCTGCCCATACATGTTAAGTGGTCAGGCGTTCATGAAACAGTCTCCAGTAATAGTGAAGCATTCACAAAAGACTTACTTTGGTGACTGGATCGTATGTGTAGGTCCCCTGCGTTGGTGTGAGGTTCATGTTTAGGACAACTTTGGGCATGTGGACAGACAGCACAACACTTTCCACAGTTTTGCCCATGTTCTGCTTGGGACCCACAGTTACATCAAACTTTCCACTTGAAATGTTCTCCTGGAAGATGATGTTGTGTTTTACATAGACCGGAATTGAAACCAAGCTAAGAAAAATAAGGAGAAAATATTAGGGGATAAATTATGTTTATTACATTATGAACGTTTTATGTCTTTATTGTAAAGTGCAGTGTAATATGTTGGTGAAATATAATTCTAATTATTATTGTAGTCGTTCACATGCAACGCCGGCATCTGCCTAGAGCCTCCACTCCCCCATGAGCCCCCAGCCAGTGGCGTGCCGTTAATAGTGGCACACCATGCGGCCGCCTTGGGGCCCTTGAGACAGAAGGGCCCAGTGCCAGCACCGGCGCCACAACGCCCCCCCACACACATTCAACTGTATCGACTGACGCATTGTGCGCCACACTGCTGAGGAGACGTGCTGCAAAGATCGGAACAGCGGGGGAATGGTGAGATGTGAGTATTTTATTTCTTTTTAAATCAGTGATTACATGGTGACCATAATACTGGAGGACTATGGGGCTGCATTACAGTATCACGGACTGTAGACTATTATACTGTATGTACTATATGGGGGCTGCATTATACTATATTGAGGACTATGTGGAACATCATACTAAACTAGAAAAATGCTGCCTATTCATTGAGTGATTGGATTCTTTAAGCTGGAACAAAAATCATTGTTCTCAGCAGCACATCGCCTGGAAAAAACTGCAGATATGCTGCTGATAACATGATAATGTAGTGGACAGATTGATCTACTAGTGATCGTTCTGTCCCCATCATTGTTCCTCAGCCGATGTAAGGAGGCGTTGAATGACTTCAATATTGTCGATCATGCTAGTTTAACGACCTGAACTCAGCGCATGTAAATACAACGGAAATGTTTCCGTGTGATGGTGCAATATGTTAGCATTTAGGGCCCCACTTTGTCTAAAACAGGCTCTGTTGACATGGGTTACAAACCATGGCAGCACGTATCAGACACTGACTGTCCGATCACAGTCATGTATGTTAGTTTCAAAAGCTGCGGTGTTTAAGAGAAAAACATTTTTTAATAGCGGCCAGGGACCCAGCTGAGCTATTGACTAATCGTACAGGTGGGTCCCTGGTGTCTTCTCCCCACCCACATGCGTGTATATGCAAAGACTTGTCAGTCACGGTCAGTGGGTGGAGAGATGCCGCCAGGGATCCATCTGCACGACTAGTTAATGACGTGACAGGGCCTCCTGTGACTATTAATTGCGTGTTTGTCTCTGAAAGCTGCAGCATGGCTGTGATCGGACATCCAGTGGCAATTGTTAAAGAGAATCTTTCACCAGATTCATGTAGAACAGGACACATGATGTAATTGTGGCTGTAGAGCAGACAAACCTTTTTTTTTATATTTCACCTCTCCAATGCCAAGATATTAGCAATCAATCTATCTGGCACATAATGAGTTTATAAAAAATGCAAGTAGATTTCACTGGAGAGTAGGCAGTTATTATATGTTTCACACAGAAACAACCTAGAACAGACAGAGTGTTTACCAGTTGAGCACTCTACTCCACAGACAGTGGGCGGTAAGGGCAGTACAACAGAGCTGGCAGCACTGTGAGATGAATAATGATGATAGAAGGGACCTGAACTTTCTATGTGTATTAGCATTTGACTGTATGACAAGTAGCTAGGTCATTGTAAGGCTAAGTTCACACGTTGCGGAATTGCCGTGGAAATTTCCGCGGCAATCCCGCACTTCTCCCGCGGGAAATACGCACGTTTTTTGTATGCTGATTCCCGCCAGAATAATAGCGTTTTGCAAGCGTAATTAGCTTGCAGAATGCTAGCGTTTTCCTAGCGATCTGTAGCATCGCTTGGAAAACTGATTGACAGGTTGGTCACACGAGTCAAACATAGTGTTTGACACGTGTGACCAACTTTTTACTATTGATGCCGCATCAATAGTAAAAAGATCTAATGTAAAAATAATAAAAAAAATAATAAATAATGATATTCTCACCTTCCGGCGGCCCCCGCAGCTTTCCCGCCTTCTGCGACGCTCCCGGCAACTCCCGTTCCCAGGAGTCCTTTGCGACACATCACCCCGATGACGTAGCATCACGCGAGACCGCTACGCCATCTGGGTGATTCTCGCAAAGGACTCCTGGGACCGGGAGCGTCGCTGAAGGCGGGAAGGCTGCGGGGGCCGCCGGAGGGTGAGAATATCATTATTTTTTATTTTAATTATTGTTTCACCAGTGATATGGTACCCAGGGCCTGGAGGAAAGTCTCCTCTCCTCCAGACCCTGGGTACCATCGCACATGAACCGCTTACATTCCGCAAAATTAATGAACATGTTGCTATTTTTTCCACGAAGCGTTTTTTTCATGGAAAAAAACGCAACATGTGGCCAAAACATGCGGAATCAATTAACATGTATAGGATGCTTAATGCTTGCGTTTTTTTCGCGTTTTTAAGGCGGAAAAAACGCGAAAAAAACGCAAAGATTCCTGAACGTGTGCACTTAGCCTAAAGGTACATATTTGTATCGGACGATAACCTCTGATGTGGACCAAACTCTTTTCCTGTTCCTCTTTGTAACCTTATTCATTATCTTCATATACAGGTGCATCTCACAAAATTAGAATATCATCAAAAAGTTAATTTATTTCAGTTCTTCAGTACAAAAAGTGAAACTCATATATTAGAGAGTCATTACAAACAGAGTGATGTATTTCAAGTGTTTTTCTGTTAATGTTGATGATTATGGCTTACAGCCAATGAAAACCCAAAAGTCATTATCTCAGTAAGTTAGAATACTTTATAACACCAGCTTTAAAAAGATGATTTTAAAATCTGAAATGTTGGCCTACTGAAATGTATGTTCAGTAAATGCACTCAATACTTGGGCTCCTTCTGCATCAATTACTGCATCAGTGCAGTATGGTATTGGGGCGATCAGCCTGTGGCACTGCTGAAGTGTTATGGAAGATCAGGTTGCTTTGATAGCAGCTTCTAGCTCATCTGCGTTGTTGGGTTTGGTGTCTCTCATCTTCCTCTTGACAATACCCCATAGATTCTCTATGGGGTTAAGGTAAGATGAGTTTGCTGGCCAATCAAGCACAGTGATACTGTCATTTTTAAACCAGGTATTGGTACTTTTGGCCGTGTGGAGATTTGTCCAATAAAATTATTGATTTTAACCCCCAAGGGTGGTTTGCACGTTAATGATCGGGCCAATTTTTACAATTCTGACCACTGTTCCTTTATGAGGTTATAACTCTGGAACGCTTCCCAGTGATTCTGACATTGTTTTCTCGTGACATATTTTACTTCATGATAATGGTAAAATTTCTTTGATATGACTTGCATTCATTTGTGAAAAAACAGAAAATTGGCGAAAATTTTGAAATTTTCCAGCTTTGAATTTTCATACCCTTAAATCACAGAGATATGTCATATTGTCACATAAAATACTTACGGTAAGTAACATTTCCCACATGTTTACTTTGCATCAGCACAATTTTGTAACCCAAATTTTTTTTTGCTAGGGAGTTATAAGGGTTAAAAATTAAACAGCGATTTTTCATTTTTACA
>VIAB01003246.1:139834-159194 GCA_009801035.1 Oophaga pumilio
TTTTAAATCATCCTCTTTATTCCACTTATTAAATTTAAAAAATCGAATACAAATAAACATAATCCAGTAAATTATTACAGTAGTTATCCCTCTTGCAGTGGGAAAAATGCCAGAATTGCTGTTCTTTGATCTCCTAGCTTTCCATAAATGAAGAAAAAAAAACTCAAAATGTTGCCAATAAAATTTACAGCTCGTTTTTACACAAATCCATTGTCTGAAAAAAGACCAACTTATGGATCGCAGAATATGGCGACACACTGCATTTTTTTAAAGTAGTAAAACTATACTGATACTCTGAACAAAGTTAAACGGGTTGTGTGGTCCAAATCGATAACTCTGCAGTCACTCTGTGTGACTGCAGACTTATGAATGCCTCCTGCTGATTGTGGCAGTATACACAGCGTGACATCACCACCACAAGTAGCAGTGTAATCTCCAGGCAGCTGTATTATGTCATCCTTGTTGAAAATTAAATTAGTTGCCCAGTCCAAAATGACGCATTGTGCACTGCGGGTGTCACGACTCTGTTGTTGGGTGACCAGGGGCTCCTTCCCTGTATAAAAAAAAAAAGGTCAGCTCACCATTACAGGCGTCTGGATGATCGGAGCACGGATCCTTTGTGTTAGATGTGCAGTAATACAAAAAAGAAAATATCCAGCTCAACGATATAGTGAAACCATTATTTATGCACCATACAAAGTGACAAATTGAGGATAAAAGCATCAGCATAATTCAGAGTGGAAATGCGATATCAACGCGTTTCTGGTGGACTAACACCTTTAGTCATGAACAAGTGCTTATTTTCAGCGCAGGAGTAGGAGCAATCAGATGCTGTGGTCTTCTGGCTCCTCACTGTCGCGTAACCTCGTGACAGCGTGATTTGCCGGTTTCCGAGCTGGGACTGAAGAGTATGTATGTTACACATGCTCCCTGCCAGCACCCATCTAGTGGGCATGGCCTCACTTCATACACTTGTGTGGAGCGAGACCGCATCTCGACTAGTGGCACGACTGTCCAGTGGAGATGGCCGACTAGAGTGCGCAGCCTCGCTCCATGCAAGTGTATGGAGCAGGGCTGCACTCACTGGTTGGGCTCTGGCCAGGAATATGTATAACTAATAGTGATGAGCGAGTATACTCGTTGCTCGGATTTCCCAGAGCATGCTCAGGTGATCTCCGAGTAGTGCTCGGAGATTTAGTTTTTGTCGCCTCAGCTGCATGATTTGCAACTGCTAGTCAGTTAGAATACATGTCAGGATTGCCTGTTTGTTAGAGAATTCCCACATGTATTAAGCCTGTCTACAAGTCGCAAATCATGCAGCTGAGACGACGAAAACTAATTCTAGCACGCCAAAATACTCGGAGATCACCTGAGCATGCTCGGGGAAACCTGAGCAACAATGCTTCTCGCTCATCACTAATAACTAATACATGCCCTTTGGTCTCGGTTCAGAGACCGGTGAATCCCTGCAGCGCTAACTGTGCGCTGGGGAGATTCAGAAGTCTGCAGTCACATAGAGTGATGGCAGACTTATCTGGTTGGACCGGACAACTTCTTTAATGTCATTTTTACAACACACTGAGGGAGTGCTGAAAAAAAAAGATTTCCAGCAAAATTTGTATTTTCCTTTTTTTTTTCCAGGTTCACAAAGAATTATTTTTTTATTTTTTTTTCTTGGTACATTATGTGGAAAATAAATGGTGCTATAAAAAACAACTTGTCCTTTTACAAAAAGAAACTATATATATGGATATATAGACAGAAAAATAAAAACCTTCAGCTTTCGAAAGTGGAGTATAGTGGTGCAAGAGTTATTTGGCATTTAGAAATGATCTGCTTTATTCTCCCCGTGGAGTCAGTGCTGCTCTTGTCTGTGGGCTGTATCTAGTGTTGCGTTTGAGCTATGATGTTAGAAAAAAGCTTTGGACAAAAAAGGCACTTGTTTCCTAATTTCAGGTAACCCCTTCAAAGAACAGTTATCCTCTTCTGCCTAAAATGATGGAACTAGTGATTGTTACCCCCTTTCCAGCCATCCAATTATAATCCAGCTTGTGAGAAGATGCAAGTCTGCTAAATATCCTGCATTTGCTATGACAATCTGTTGCCATGATGTTTTTCCTGCTCATCGTATTACTGCTTTTATTCTATTAATGTATGCTCCTTTTTCACAGGTCATGACTGTTCAATACGTTTATGGAACTTGGAAAGCAAGACCTGCATACAGGAATTCACAGCCCACCGCAAGAAATCGGATGAGTCCATTCACGATGTGGCATTCCACCCATCCAAATGCTACATAGCCAGTGCGGGCGCAGATGCTCTTGCCAAAGTTTTTGTATGACACCATGCTTACCTGTAGTTTTTAATTTACTGAAGCAGCCACACAAAACCAGAGACGTGCTACTAATGACCGAAGATTTGATTTACCCGGCCTTTCTTTTCTTCTTGTGTTCAATAATCAGGATAACATGCAAAAAACAATGTTGTGGGCTTAGTTTTGCGGGGTGCTGTTTTCTAATCTAATGGTTTGTTCAGGGTGCTGTGAACTTATCTGGTGCTTGGAGCCAGGATTCTGTCTTTCAAATGACCTCTGAGCTACAGTAGCAGCATTTTATTTTTAAGAGTGCACATTTGACCAGGCAGGCCTGGATCAAACTAGTTTCCAACTTTTGCGGTTGTGGCAAATGGGACAATGTCAAAACGGCCGGTGGGACGGCAAATAACTACAATATAGGAAACACAGCGGGCAAGTACTTACCACTCCCCTTTCTCACTTAAGCTCCTGCAAGCGTATTTGGTGGAAACTACGGACCTCTTACATGTCAGTTCTAATTATGCCACCTTCTCAAATTGGGGCGGTCAATTGAGAAAGGCTGTATTTCCCAATCCAATGGGCTGCTTGTAACAAGTGACATCCATGTACAACAGACAAAAGAACACACTTTCTATTTTAACTGCTTTGTTTAGTATACGTTGTGTTGTGTTCTTTGAATGTACTTCTAGGTAAAAACCAAAATAAATTTCTAAAAAAAGATTAAATATGCTCAATACATCCAAGGTCCATTTGGATATTGCCTGCAATTATGGGCATCATTAGAACGGAAGTCCTGTGGCCAACGTCATGGCTAAATGTACTGCTCCTAGAGGCTTTTTACCCAGACTATGAGAATTCCCACAGCAGCAATTTCACATTATCTCCTTGAATTTTTTAATTTTTTTTTTTTACTGTCGAATTAGAAATATATGAACAATTATGCATCTTACATGTAAATAAGAATTCTATTTAGAAACAGATTTGTCACTAGGCACATAAGAAATGAATGACAACATTTAGATCAATGGTAACTGTAGCATCTGTGCAGTGTATGGTTCAGCCACATTGTGTGTCTGTTATTAGAGGTGCAGAAAAACAGACAAACCAATAAAATGTTTTGCTGCCATTTAACCATACTGGTGAGACGTGTAAAATAACAATGATTACGCTGTAATGTTTACAGAGGTTCTCTAGGGTTCGAAAAAGTGTTTGCTATTCCATGGGATTACTGCAGCTCAGCCTTATTTATAGGGGGCTGAGCTGCAGTAGTGGGCACAGACCATGGATTGAGATGGCCAATTTAGAAAAAATTAACCCTACCTTTCTAATCAGACAACCCCATTTTTAAGGTCTCTATTTTAGTACCAAATATATTGATTTAAATATTAATTCTAGCCCTAAACCACTCTTGATAGACACCGCTAATAAAAAAAAAAAAAATGACCATACCCATTACACATGTTACCTAGAAGATTCAGTAAGGCTGCTGTAAATCTATATACCCCACCCCTTCTCCACATCGGCCGCATACCTTCTGTTCCTTATTTGACTGATCAATGTAATCAATGTCCTCTTATAATAAGGCACCAGGACTTTGACATTATACATTGATCTTTGGTTGTTTCGAAGTTTTTCCCAAAGTGGTTTTCGCGCAAGATACATTTATTAAATGGCTGCAAGTGAAAGAAAATGCAAACTGAAATGCCACTGATTTAACACAATGATTTTAATATCTTCGGCTTGTTTAAAGGAAAGAAATGAAATGTGGCTTTTTACTTGGATATTGAAATTGTGGATTATTTGTGTATTTGACTTTTTTTTGTTGAGGTTTTTTTTTCTTACTTTCTTTTTAGACTAATTACAAAGATTTATTTGGAAATTCTAAAAAAAAAGCTATGTATATTATATATAAATATATATATATATTGTAAACATATATTAAATGTGTTGAGTATGGGATGACTCAAGGGGTGCATTTTAATCTTTTTTTGTATTGAGTTCTTGAGTGTACACAAATAATGGTATGGGTATGACATTGAGTATTTTGCTGTTACATACTATATCCAATTTACAGCTGTTTCAATTGATGTACATACATCTTAAGTTGGCATGCTTGTTTTACTGACTGTAATATTTAGTTCATTAAAACCTGAATGTAAGTAAAAACTGGCTATTTAAACTCAAGCAAGATAAAAAAAAAAAAGACCACATCGCCTTCTGTTGCAGTTTAATTCTAGGCGTAATAGAAGGTGCCTTTAATAGAAAGCCTTATGGCAAAAGTAATCTAATGATCATATACGCAAAAGCAAGCATTAACACAGAAGTCATTGAAAAACTTGTCGCAAGTCATATACGTTTGTTCCAGTATTCACAACTTTTACAAGAAATTGGAAAATTGAGTAGAAAAAATTGTATTCACGCGAGGGCATCCATTTTATTTTAAGAGTAATAATTCACATTTTTTAAATTTGTTTCCATTCTAGAACATGCAATATCCAAGACTTTGCATGTGCCACCATTATTTTGTGAATGTGTACATATATATAGACAATATATTTGGACTGTAGAAAATTTTGAAAGCATTGAAATTAGATTTGAAATTGACCATGTTGAAACGATGATAAAAAAAAAATCACATTTTGTTCCAAACCTCCTTTGAATCTAGGAGTATTGATTATGTGAAATGAAATAAATATGGATGAGTGCTGGGTAAAGTCAACTTGCCATGGTAATTTTTATTTTTAACAATGAAGGGAAAACTTATTTGGATGAATAGATTTATTGATATAGATTATAAAATGGCATCTTTGTTTTTTTTATAATTGTACAAATGTATCAAACTTTTTATGCAAAAACAAATTTGCTGACAACTAGCCACCTTGTAAAGTATACATATCATTTTAAATTTTTTTTGTAATGTTTTACAGACTTAAATGTGCCACTGATTGTGCTAAATTCTACAATCAGCAGTGCGCAGTTCTTCCTCTCTGCATGTGCTTTTGTAGCAGATGACTATTGCACTTCTTGATCTGTAACGCCCATGAAAAAATAAAAATGATCATTACCCTTGAATACCAGCAGCAGTAATGCACAAAGAAAATGATGTCCAACCTTTCATAGGAATGCTGACCACAGTTGCACTTTACTTTATATCAAGCAACTTCAGGAAACGCAGCACGTTCCAGCTGCAAGCTTGTTACTCCATGTGAGGTCCAGTTCTCGTTATCCCCTAATTGGAACAGGTTAAAATGGAATATGTGCGCTAGTCTCAAGATATTTAAAATTATATTTCCACACAGTAGCAATGGACTGTTTTTGTGTTACTATGAGCTGTTGTTTTTAATAATCGCCTTTTGTGAGTATGAACATGTGCTGCCATGAAGTAAGAAGCTTGCATCTATTACTGATCCTGGTGTTGGAAGTAGAAGGTGTTTCCTAAAATCTAGTCATTTTAATGTAAAACCCTAATTAATGCTAAACACCAGTTCTCAGCTCTTATCGCTTGGGGTTCTGATAATCTTCAGCACTAGTGATGGGCGAACCCCCCGATGTTCGAGATCGGCGTGTTCGCCCGCGTTTTTTGTAGAGTTCAGGGCCGGAGATGACGTGAACATGCGTCCAAGCTTGAACTTTACAGCTATGACAATTATTATTATACTTGCCTATCCAGTGACGCGTCCTCCCGTTCCACTGCTGCATCCACTTCCAGGGCTGCTCATTAACTGTAGGCAGTATTCACTGCACTCGGCAGTCTTCGGCTATTTCCGGGAGTGTTTGTGCGGTGACTAAGTGAATGCGGCAGAAGAATGGGAGGATGCGTCGCTGGAAGGGAGGACGCGTTGCTGGATAGGTAAGTATAATTAATGGCCCTGGACCCGAACCGGACCTGAACTTAAACACGGGTTTCCCATGGAAACCAGTGTTCGGGACCGTGTAAACGAACACTGTTCGGTACGGTCCCGAACTTAACAGTTCTGGTTCGCCCATCCTTATTCAGCACTGATGGAAGTATAAAACTTCCTGCTCATTGCTACTGCTGGTCCATGTATGTGGTTTTGTAATGCTAAAGTTGCGCCTGTTGTCCTTCTAGTTAAAAGCCCCAATACACGACACCAATATGGGCTGAAGAATGCTCGTACTGCATCTACTGTGTAGGATTTATTCAGCCAATGAGCTAGCCAGTGGATATGATCTGCCAAAGAAATGCAACATAACCGATCGGACTTTTAAGCAATGAGGAACTTTTTTCACCGTCAAAATGAATGAATCATTTGTTGTGGTTAAGTGTCAAAATTCCCTGTTTCAGATGACTTTTCTATGTATGGAGACCCAATTTTTTTTTTTTTTTTTTTTTACCCTAGGAGTGTGTTCCTAATGTGTGACTTTTAGATAATTTACTTGAATTTTTTGTTATGCTATGGAGGAAAACTATAGCTGTTGCTGTTTAAAACAGACTTTTTCAACTACCAAATTCATTCCAAAGGAAAGAACTTTTTAGGCAAAGGACTAGACCTTTTATTTGGTTGTAAATAGAGGTGAGCTGGATGTTTGGATCTGGTGGGTTTGGCCAGTTAAAAAAAAAAAAAATTGGGGATTGAGTAACAGAACAGTACCCGAACCCCATTCACTTAAATGTGGGGGCCCGAACATCCATGTTTGCCATGCTGTTTTTTGGAACAGGGTGCGAGGACAGGTTCTTACCTCAGAACCAAGTTCAATTAGTGAGGGGACAGATTATCAACCTGTCCTCGCATTCCCTTTCCAAGAATGAGTATAGTGTCCTATTGAGGGGCCTTAATTTTGTACCGACAAACCAATTCCACTGCTTTGAGTGGGTCAAGGATTTGAACCTGTTTTGCAGGAAACTTAAATGGAAAAAAAATTTCATAACAATCGGGAGGAGTGCCACCAACAAGGCCTTAATGATGAAGATTTATAGTGTTTTCAGGCAATGGTAGGTCTACTCCAGGAAAATGATGGAGCATTGGTCAGTGGGAAGGGACCATTCACAAAGCTTAAGAATAAAAGTGAGAGGATGCCACCACAGGGGGACACTAGTAACATTGACATCTTTTTACAACTAGTGGAAAAAGATCTTAAGAAAGTAAAGAGATTCAGTTTGGGTTTTGAGGACAATCTTTTGGAAGGGGAGAGATTAACCCTGGAGGGACTAAGCAAAAATGATCAGCCCTGGTGGGACTGAGCAAAAATGATCAAATAGTATTAAAACACTCCGACAAAGGGGGGAATCTGGTGATTATGGATCATCGGATTAATTTAAGATGTGCCTTACGATCCTGCAGGACAGTAATACCTATGAGGTCCTGAGAATAGATCCCCTGGCTTCCTATAAAGAAGAACTGAGATAACTGGTATATGGGGCCCTGCTTAAGGGCTTAGTATCAAAGAGTGAGTATGACTTTCTTATACCGAAATTTCCTGTGACGGCAACATTTTATACACTGCCAAAGGTGCATAAGGGACTGGACCCCTTAAGAGGACGACCATTTGTTTCAGGGGTGGACTCATTGATGCAAAACGTTGGTCTGTATTTAGACCAAATTCTACGTCCCTTTGTGGTGTCAATCCCATCCTATCTGAGGGACACGGCGAACTTGCTGCTTAAGTTGGAGGGTCTCCACATCGAAAAGGACACTTGGCTAGCGTCAGTCGATGTGGAGGCTCTTTATAGCAGCATCCCACATGCTGCAGGCATTGAAGGTGTAAACTATTTCCTTAAACAAAGGTCGGTAACATGTAGTGAGCACAATGAATTCTTTTTATCTCTCCTTGAATTCATATTAACACGTAATACCTTTACCTTCAATGGCAAACACTACCACCAGCTCAGGGGCACTGCGATGGGGAGCCCCTGTGCCCCATTGTATGCAAATTTGTTCCTGGGCTGGTGGGAGGCTAGCATTGTCTTTCGAAGTGATACCAATTGGTGGCAAGATCTGATAGCCATTTGGTATAGGTTTATAGACAATATTTTTGTGGTTTGGACCGGGTCTAAGGATCAGTTTAATATGTTCATCGCTGAGTTGAACATTAATAAGATTGGCCTGGGGTTCACGTCGGAAATACATGACTATGAGATAGCCTTCCTGGATATCAAGATTCATAAAGAACCAAATGGGGGTTTATCAACTAGGATCTACCGGAAACCAACTAGCACAAATAGTCTATTGCACTGGCAGAGCCATCATCCGGTCCCACTCAAAGGGGAATCCCTAAGGGGCAGTTCCTGCGTCTTAGGAGGAATTGTTCCGATGTGGAGACCTTTCATAGGCAGGGGATATGTGCAATAGATTCCGTGAAAAAGGATATCCAAAGCATGTGGTTGACACAGCATATGATTTTGTGTCGAGGGAGAGTAGACAACATCTGCTACATAAACTAAATAGGGACACCTCGGAGATTGAGAGTGATAGGTACCTTTGACCAACAACATTCAAAGGTTAGAGAGATACTTACCAGGCACTGGGATATCCTCCGCATGGACCCTGATTTGGGGGATATCATAGGTGAGCGTCCTAATATTACCTTTAGAAAGGGTAGATCCCTCAGAGACATGCTGGTCCACAGTCAATATAAGAGACCGGCAGTGAAAGGTACTTGGCTAGATAGGAAACCCTGTGGCTTCTTCAGGTGTGGGAATTGCAATTTTTGCAATTGGATGTATCCAAACAGATGTTTTAGGAGTTCATCCACTGGGAAAGTATTTTACCAGCATAATTTTTCCAATTGCAAAACAACGGGAGTAGTCTAGATGGCCACCTGCTCCTGCCCTAAGGATTATATCGGAAAGACCAGAAGAGAATTTAGGAGAAGGGTAGGTGAGCACTCGGGATATACGCAACAACAGGGATACTCCATTGGCGAGACACATGCATACCTACCACAAAAGGGGTTTGGATGACATCAAGTTTATGGTTATTGAGGTAGTAGGGACCAATCCCAGAGGAGGGAACTGGGATAAGGCCATTCTAAGGAGGGAATGTGAATGGACTTTTAGAATGGATGCTCTAGAACCCAAAGGTATAAATGAACAGATTTCTTTCACATGTTTCTTGTAGTCTATACGTTCTTCCGACTATAATATGAATCAGGACAGTTATGTAGGGAGCTAGTATTTTCAAACTTTGTTCTTATACTCCGTTATGTTAGGAAGGCAGACTCACAGATTAGTGTGAGAAGTAAATGAGTGATCGAGATTTCTCCATTTTTACAGGCTATAACTATATTGTACCACTACACTGGTGCTCTCCACTAAATTTTGGGAGGAGCACCTCAGTGTGTAGGTGTGCACGAGAAGGTTCCATGTGAAATTATTACCTGGCCACAAATATGGCTGCCCCTCGGATTATGCACCATGCCAAAATTATAGTTGTACCTTTAATTATGCACTACATGGCAGTATACAACAAATATTATAATGCTGAGTGTGCACTATGTGGCAGTAAAAGGGTGGACGAATTGCCTTGCCACAATTACAGCTGTATTACTGAGTATTTCCTATATGGCGGTATTATGTTCACTGCGATAGGACATCAGTTAAAACGAGGGTAAGGTATCTCCTATACTATTTTAGATACATTAGTGCTCTCCACTTGATGTTGAGGGAGGAGCACTTTTGTCTGTAGAGGCGTACTTTGAGGGTCCCATTTGAACTTGTGTGGTATTATCGTGTCTGCCATGATTGGTGTGCACCCTCTTGAGTGTGCACTATATGGCAGTATGTGTGTAATACTCTTATAATCATCAAGTTTTAACTTGAGGGGGATTTTGATACGTGACTCATATATTATTATTATTATACATTTATATAGCGCCATTTATTCCATGGCGCTTTACATATGAAAAGGGAAAAATATAGACAGGTACAATAAACGTGCTAGACAAGGGACACACAAGTACAGAAGGAGAGAGGACCCTGGCCGCGAGGGCTCACAGTCTGCAGGGATGGGTGAGAATATACTAGGAAAGGGTAGAGCTGGTCGTGCGATGGTTCAGTACACTGAGGATCATTGCATTGCATTTCTATCTAAGGAATTTCTTTTGACCATATTACATTATCGCTAACCGGAAGTGATGGACTTTGAATAGTAAGATGGGAGGTCGAAAATATTGCCCGAATCTGTACCTACGTGCATCTCTGAGCACATGACGTCAGGACGCTTGACGAAACACCCATGTGAGATCCAACAGAGGGAGATGGGAGGTGGAAACGTAGCGTTCCAGTTTGGGCATGCGTGGTTTCTAGTGTGCTGTCGAGCACTTCCGCTTGATGACGCGGGAGGAAGTGATCTTGGCGGTATGTTTAAATGGAGAGACGATGTATAGGCGTCGCTATGATTGCATACTGAGACACGTGTTAGTAGTGTATCCAGCCTCCTGATGAGCCATGTGAGGCGAAACGCGTTGAGGTGGCAATAGTCATCTATGGCAGTTGGCAGATGAGTATTGAATGTCATATCAGTTGGTGGACCTAACATTGGCCACATTGTTTGTTATAAGGCTGTTATCTATATATGTGTCTTGTGGAGTGCTTTTGAAAAATATGTATATGCATTGGATGATCTGGTGCCAGGTGCACCTGTAAGATACTGCAGCAATTTACTATTATGGGTTATCTCCCTACTATGGGCAACATATGCACTTAGCACTTTAAAGACTTGAAAAGAGTGCCTGGTTGCACTTCTAAAAAGCAGCATTTTCATCTTATTACTGATGACATATTTAGTTAAATTTGAGAAAGGGATTGGTGGTTAGGGTACATCTAAGGCCGGCTTCACACTAGCGAGTTTGATGCGAGTTAGTCGCACGACTTGCATCAACACCCGGCACGGCCGCCCGCTCTCGGACCAGAGTGCGCGGCGGCATAGAAATACATGCAGCCGCGCACTCTGGTCCGTTATTTGAATAAATTGGAAAAAAACTGCTTGGGGTCCCCCCACTTTTGAAGACTAGCCAAGCTTAAGCAGACAACTGGGGGCTGGTATTCTCAGCCTGTTAAAGGGCCATGGACATTGGACTCCCAAGCTTAAAAATAGCCTGCTGCCACCCAGAAATTTTGGACCAATGGACATGGTTTTTGTCTTATGTTTTGTGTAAAGGTTAGTAAAACTGTCAGCCTTAGTGGACCTCAATGCACGGGATGGCAAGCGGGTCTCCTGAACTGAACGAGACTGCCTCGTAGAAATTTATGATACAGTCATTCTTTGGTCGTTAGACTAGCAGCTGATCCGTGATTAGACTGATATCCATGGATGTCTGCATGAGCCCTTATACTGATTTAATTTTGTTTACCAGAGAAGTATCTCTAAAACAAATGCTTTGATAGCATATTGGTGAAGGCTACAAAGGTTTAACATGTTACTCGAGGGCAATGAACACAAAGTGCACAAACATTGTTGAGGAAAGTAACTACATCCTCTCTTGATTCTATTGTGTTACATATCAGGACATAATTCTTAAAGAAAAAAAAATCGCGCCTTGGGACGTCTTAAAAATTAGGTAAATGTAGTCCGATTGATAACACATGACAAATTTTACGATGAACTAGACACAAAGTAATAGTGTCTGCAGAGCAGAATAAATTAATATTTTTTTCGCCTTTCTGTTACGGAGTTATTAGCAATAAAGTATTTGCTTCAGTCAGACTTCCAGTAATCAGAAAATTTGATAATTATCACTTGATGTGAATACTTTTCTGTCCAAAGATGACAAGAGTATTCTTAGAGTGATACCTTTATTGGCTAACCAGAAAATTATATGTTCGTAAGCTTTCAGAGCGCAGAGGCTCCTTCAGGCAAGATTACATTGTCATCTTTGGACGGAAAAGGATTCACATCGATTTTTCTGGCTAACACGGTACCACAATATATTTTACCCTTATCACTTGGATAGAGAATACATTTTAAACTTGAGAATACTCCTTTAAGTTCTTATCATGTAATTTTGATTGAATTGAAGTCTTGACTTTTACTAGCTCATTGCAAAATCTTGATTTCTTTTCTTTTTTAGCCGTATGTTTGCTATTGTATTTAGAATTCTTGTACCATTGTACCGATTTTTTTTTTTTTTTTGCCAAAATTTAGCTTTTGGATAGATGGCCTCACATTTAACTCTAGAATAATTTGGTACACATATGAGTTCATGGCCATCTCCCTAACTTGCAAAGTGTCCAGGTCATGTGGCAGCAAAAGAAGCCCAAGTGATTATCCCTGCACCACGTTTGACAATTGGCAGGAGGTGTTTGTTCTGACATGCTGTTTTGTTTATGCCAAATGTGGCAAAACACCTTATAGCCAAACATCTCCAGTTTGGTCTTGTATGTCCAAAGGAGATTGTCCCCGATCTATCAAGACTAATTGTCATTGGTCATTCTGGTCTTATTGAGGTGTACTGGAGTTAGAAGCACCTGTTTCATTAAGAGGCACTCGGCTCTTAATTAATTGGGCATGTCTGAAAAGTGGCTTGCTCCTCGACACAGATCTTATTCCAGAAACTGGAGTAAGATTTGTGGCATAAGGTACACCACAGCTTGTCATCAGTGTGACAAGTGAACCTTGCTGTGCCCACGCCCAGCTCTGCCCATTTAGGCAGAGCTTAACAAAACTTGTGAAAGTAGCAAAAGTTTTTAACTCCATGTTGTACAAAAATTTTCAAAGCATTTTAAGCAAGACAGGGCTGGTTTTAGTGGGGCCCAGAGCAAGAGTTTAAAGGTGGGCCCCAAATGTAAACATTGCACCATCACACAGAAACATTTCAGTTGCATTTACATGAGATGCTGGTTTCACGGCCTCTTTACACCAACTGAGGAAGACTAGCACAGCCCCATAATCCACCACAAAGTATAATATACTCCCAATAGTCCTCCACGTAGTATAATACACACCTCATAGGCCTCCATTCAGTATAATGCGCCCCATAGTCCTCCATATACTATGTTTCCCATAGTCCTCCATATTATATAATGCATCCCATAGTCCTTCATTTAGTAAAAAACACACGCCATAGTCCTCCAGTGTTATGGTCACCACATACTCACTGATTTAAAAGAAAAATACATACTTTCCTTGTTCCCACTGCTCTGATCTCTGCAGCGTGTCTGCGCGGCAGCTTCACTGCCCAGTACAGCATGGCTAGCGATGAAGTGAGTCAGATGCATAGGGGGAATGATAGGAGAGGGAGCATCTTTGATGCTCCCTTGAGTCATGGACATGCCACTGACTGGGGCAAATGCCTAGTTTGCCAGCCCTGAAGTCAAAATTCTGTCATTTTCGCTTTAATGAATCAGTCTTTTTCTTTTTGTAGTCAAAAGCTTGAAAATAGAAAACTATGATCAGCTCACCTATCCACGAGTGCACAGTCTTCCAAATGCAAGGTAGGCAGTCCATGAAGAGAAAGAAAGGGGTGGATCCAGCACTTCAAATAAAATCCCAAAAAGCATTTCATGAGTTTTTAAACTTTTATTTACAAACACCTCAATTTTATATATACTCAAGATTACCCCCTTCAAGTATTGACCCTTAGTTTAAGACTTCTGTAAATCCCTCTTTGTATCCTGGATATCATTTGCTGGACCAAATCCTGACTGTCAACCCCTTTTTGCCTAATCATGACATGGAATTATCACAATTTCAATTTTTCTTTGTTTTTTGTCCACCTGATTTTTGAGGACTGACAAAGTTCTCATTGGGATTGAGCGCTGGAGAGTTTCCTGTGCTATAGACCCAAATAACAATTATTCACCACGTCAATTTAGTTATAACTTTTGCCTTGTGACATGGTGGGCCATCATGCTGCAACAAGCATTGTTCATCCCCCAATTCTCCTGGATCTTTAAGCGAAGTTGCTCTTGGAGAATGTTTAGATACCATACTTTATTCCTGGCAGCGTTCTTAAGCAAAATTGTGCGTGAGCCCTCGCTCTTGGAAGATCAACAACCCCACACATGAATGGTCCCAGTATATTTTACTGTTGGCAACATGCAGGATGCATTGTAGTGCACTGCTCACCTTTATTCACCGGACAATTATTTCTCTTTCCCTGTGCATTTCCAAGTTCTGCAGATTGGACTGCAGAGGACTGGTGCAAAGCTAGTTTCTCTGATGAAGCTACCAGAGACTGTATATGACATGGAAGAGTAATTGCTTGGAGTATAAAAGATCAATGCTACCATGAATCCTGTGTCTTGGTAATATTTCATAATTTTATTTTTACCTGCTGATGAGCTTGGGTTGTAAATTGGGCTTTTTTTCCTGCAGGTCGGCTACAGCTGGGACCCTGCAGAGGTGAAATATCACATCAAAGATAGCCTCAGCAGTCCAGAGGGGCTTCATGCAGGGGAAAGACATTTGGGGAGCCAAATCAGAATAACAATTTTTCTGTCACCCAGACGTTGTGGCCACGTTTTAGGAAGCTGTACTGTCCACTGATTTTAGAGGGCATAAGTGGTGCCATATTGGAAATACTTGCCTGTGCCCTAGTCAAGTCTGAGCCATGAAGGCAGTGTCATCATGACATTCTGGAACATGTACAATGTGAGCAAGATCGCACCCTGCATAGGTGATGCTTTGGGTTCTATGAGGGTTGCCCTTAGATCAGGGTTCCCCAACTCCAGTCCTCAAGGCCCACCAACAGGTCATGTTTTCAGGATTTCCTTAGTATTGCCCAGGTGATAATTGCATCACCTGTGCAATACAAAGGAAATCCTGAAAACATGACCTGTTGGGGAACACTGCCTTTGATGATTGTGGATCTCTGAGGGACATTTAAAGACTTTCTAGCTCCCAGTCTCCATGCTTTTGTCATGCTATCCTTGGCTACTTCGCCGCCGTGAAGGCTACAACCAATATCAGTGTAAAACCCTCTGATCCAGCTGCAATCCAAGGTCTAGTGTGAAGCCTGCTTGCAAATACTCTAGCAATTATTTCACTGTTGGTCCTTTTGCTGATTGATCCATTTCTTAATGGTTTGAGAAAGTGAGACCAGAATTCTGCCAAACCCAAAACCAAAGTGTGGGATCTGTTACAAGTGAAAGAATCACCTGCTTTTTATGGATGATATTAAAACTGCTCAGAGTATAGCTCCATACTGTCTCATTTTCTTTTGTTCCATCTTTGACTTGTACTTTGGGAATGTCTTCTAGGAAAATATCTGTTTCAGGCCGGGGTCACACTTGCGAGAAACTCGCACGATTCTCGTGCGAGTCTCTCGCATCAACACCCGGCTCTGCCGCCGGCACTCGGACCGGAGCGTGCTTCTGCATGTATTTTTATGCAGCCGCACGCTCCGGTCCGAGTGCTGGCGGCAGCGCCGAGTGTTGATGCGAGAGACTTGCAGGAGAATCGTGCGAGTTTCTCGCAACTGTGATCCCGGCATTATAGTCAGAATTAGAACTGAGCTTGTCCTTTTGATAAAATCAAATTAGACAAATTTTATGAAATTCACAGGTCTTTACACATTCAAACAAGTTGTGATTTGACTCCTGCAAATCGTCAAAAATGTCTGCCATCTTTTTAAACATTGCAGAAGGTTGCATCCGCCACAGAAGACTGACATGAATTCTAGCGCAATCAAGAGAGCTTCCACATAATGCCTTGCCGCTACTACATCACCTGATATGATCAGTAGGGACTATCATAGCCTGTATAATAATCTTAATAATCTTTATTTTTATATAGTGCTAACATATTCCGCAGCGCTTTACGGTTTGCACACATTATAGTCGCTGTCCCCAATGGGGCTCACAATCTAAATTCCCTATCTGTATGTTTTTTTTGGAGTGTGGGAGGAAACCGGAGTACCCGGAGGAAACCCAAGCAAACACGAGAAGAACATACAATCTCCTTGCAGATGTTGTCCTAGGTGGGATTCGAACCCAGGACTCCAGCGCTGCAAGGCTGCAGTGCTATCCACTGAGCCACTGTGCGGCTGTATAATAGCAGAGGCAAGGAAGGTGGCAGCCATGTTAGGGTAATCAGATAGCTTAGCAATAGAAATATGATTAAACAAAAAAAACCTACAGCATTGAATAAATGTTCCAGATAGCAATTCTAATTGGGGATGAGCAAACATGCTCTGTGATGCTCAGATAATACTAGAGTATCTGGGTGCATGATTGTACTCGTTACTCAGCGAGCATTGGGCAGTATTCGGTGTAAAACTCTAATGTTTGGCGCTTGTTACACAGTCAGTAAACATGCGGGGATTGCCTGCGTGTCACTAATGCCGTAGCCATCTTGGTTATGGCATTACTGTGATTGGCTGGCCGTATGAGATCAGGGGTTATAAAAGAACAGGTGCCGCCCGACTCGGCACACTGACGCCATTGCACAGCTCTGATACTTCGTGTTGGAGGGAGAGAGTGCTTGTCTAGGCCTGTGTGTGCACAGTGTAACGAATCAGAGGCCTGTAGTGTTGGTACTGAAGCTGAGCCATTATACTAACATTACATTCTGCATTTAGTTTAGGGAGGGAGAGTTGCAGGAGCAGAGACATTGACAGAAAACAGTCTAAACACGGATTAGGCTGTGCAGTCCCTTGTAAAACAAAGCTGCGGCTTGCTTTTTTTTGTGTGAAAAAATTTATATTTTGTGATCCATTGAGTATTGCATGCTTTGTGGTACATTTTTGTGTTAAATAACATAACATTCCAAAAGTGTTGAATTTATTTTTGGGATTAAATTACTCACCCATAGAGTATTCTTTGGCCTGGGGTACACTTTTGTGATATCTAACACTCCAAAAAAGCATTAAAAAAATGTTGCCTGTTTTACATTTCTCACACATACAGTATTCTGGCTGGGGTACATTTGATATCGAAGACTACAAAAAAGCATTTACATTTTTTTCTGGTTTCAATTACCAATAAAGTATTCATTGGTGTGAGGTACATTTCTGTGATATTTAACACTTCCAAAAGGCATTTACACATTTTTCTTTGTTAAATTACTCACCTATACAGTATTCTGTGATCTGGGGTAAATGAATGTGATATCTATCACTTCAAAACGTGTTCAAAAATTTTGCTGGGTTAAATTTCTCAGCCATACAGTATTTAGTGGTGTGGAGTACATTACTGTGATATCCAACACTAAAAAAATGTGTTTTAAAAATTTTCGGCGTTAAATTTCTCAGCCATACGCTATTTTGTGGTATGCTGTACATTTCTGTGGTATATTGCAAGTGTTACATTTTTTACTGTATTTAATTAGTCATCCATACAGTGTAACATGCTTAGTGGGCAACAACAATGGCAGAACCACGCAAGTTTCCCGAGGGAGTGACCAGAGGAATATTGGAACCAGAGGAAGCCAGCGCAACAGCAGAGGTGGCAGGGCCCTGTGGTCTGGATCCAGCTTATTACCCGGAACCACTAAGAGCTGAACCCAGGCTGCATCCTTTACCGCTTGGATTATTGCAGAATACAGGCAGGAGAGCGAGGATCCAGGAACTGGTGCGGCCCGCGGGCCCTAGGCTTGTCTGAAGAGACAAGGAGGCGAGCCAGGAACAGGTCTGAAGAAATGTTATCGAGCCCGCTAGTAGCAAGGTACTGAGTCGGCACCCCAGGGGTGGTTGTGACCTTCAGTGTAGAAGGCGGTTCATTGAAGAGTTTTAGATCCTTCATCACATCTCGTTCAACCATCGAGCAGTAGAGGCAGAACACTTGCCTTGCTGCAAGAGCTAATGACTGGAACCAGGGTCACATTCCTCAAAATGGAGGGGCAACATTGCTGGTATGCAGTGAGTGTGATCCCAAAAGGAAAGGAGCAGGATCAACCCTTCTTGAGGAATGAACAGGTCTTGGAGAGGCTCCTTTTGTCGGCTCGAGACAGGGCTACTACCACCCCCTGAAAAAGTGTACTGTCCGTGGGGTTCCCCACCTCCTATGCAGAAGCAGCTAATGGTGCAGATGATACGGGGATGTTGCTCATTTCTATATGTCGGGGGCTTCAGCATTACCGGAAGCTGGGTTACTTACAGCCGAGACACCTGGGAGTCGGGCTCCAGGAAGCAGGCGGAGGCAGTCCTCCCAACCTCCCGAGGAAGGAGCGGACACCTGAAGAGGATTACTGTATTATCCTCTTTATAAATTGTTACTGACTGCACTTTGTGCAGTGCCTTTATGAGTGTAGGAGAACAGCAACTGCTTTACCAATCTTTGAATGAGACCCGCCAGTTGTTTTCTTTCAAGGGTCTATGGATGATTCTCCTTATCATTTTTTCCTGGCTTTGCACTTTATATGACGCCTTTATGAGTGAAGAAGTACATAAAACTACACTTTCAAAATATTTCCGTTCCAAATTTATGTCTGGATTCAGTTAGTCATCCATACACATTAACGCAGTTAGTACATTATGTATTGCTGATATAACTGCGCTAAAATTTTGTCTGGGTTAAACTTCTCACTTCTTGGGTACATTTTGGTGGTATTTAACCCTCCCAAAAATTGATCAAAATGTTATCGTATTATATTGCTCATCAATGTTCTTTGGTACATTTAGGTGGTATATATAATGCTACAAAAAACATTAAAACATTTTTTATTGATTCAATTAGTGATCCATGTAGTATTTCGTGCTTTCTGTTCCATTTTGGTGTTATGTGAAAATAAAAATAAAAACTTGAAAAAATATTTATGGATTCAATGATTCATCCATACACTGTAACATGGTTCTTGTTACATTTCGCTGGCATATTAAACTCATGCATACAGTTTAGTGTGCTTTGGGTAAAACTATGGTGGGTAACCTCTAAAAAAAATCTTTCATTTCAATTACATTAAAATAAGGGATTATCCCAGTATAGACACAAACATTATTTTACATTTATATACACTGCTCAAAAAAATAAAGGGAACACTCAAATAACACATTCTAGATCTGAATGAATTTTTTTCTGGCTAACACGGTACCACAATATAATTTATTATTGTACACCATAGATCTGAATGAATGAAATATTCTCATTGAATACTGTACAAATTTGAAAGTGCTGACAACAAAATCACACAAACATCATCAATGGAAATC
>VIAB01003250.1:33147-46706 GCA_009801035.1 Oophaga pumilio
TTTCGGCGCCAGTGAGTATGAGGCCTTATTGTGAAATTTCTCCACTACTTACAGTCAGGAGACCTTTCTTATAAGGGGATACTATCAGTGTTGTTTTTGTATTGCTACGTTTATTCTTTTTGTTTTTTTTAGTGCTTTTTCAGGTGGGTTCTAAGCAGAATCCGCCTGAAAAGGTGCTACAGGTTGTAAATGGAGTGCTGATAGCATTGTCATGGTAGGCAATGATAGAGGCCCCATTGTTTGCCATGTTTGTACAGCTATAAAACCCCGTCACAGGCTACAGAAGTATAATTGTATAACCCATGAATTATTACAATATAGTACTGTATTGTACAAGCAATGGAAAGTGTCCAAGTTCCCTTAACTGGGGTTAATTAAAAATGTAAAAAACATTTTTACAAAAATTTGACAACCTCCATGAAAAAAAATGGAAAAAAAATGTGTTCAATAAGTCACTTGGACCCCAAAATGGTATTAATAAAAACTACAGCAGATGTTCACCACCCCAAAAAATATATATTCGAAAGTGAAGAAGAAAAATTGAAAGCAAAGAGGATCCTGTTGGGTGTCGCTCAAGGAGTCGGCCCTGGTGGAGAGCCCCCTTACTGAAATTAGGGGTGCTTTTTTTTAATAAATGTCAGAATGGTCATGGCTATCAACCGTTCCTAGTAAAGAGGAGCGATGTGAATAAGGTCAGTGGCATGAAATTAGGCAAAACTGCTCCTGTAAGGGATGATCATCAATGTAGTGATCGGTATGCGTCCCATCTGCTTCCCCCCTCACCCACCACTTCCTCTGTGGCCAATACTATTGTACTATGTCTTGTCAGACACTAAAAGCGAGTGCACGTGTGGCGGCCATCTGCTCCAGCTTTCAATATGTAGATGATATATTTGTATGTACTGCATGGGGGGGTTCTTCATTCTCTACACTTATGGTCGAAAGTTTATTCCCATTTCTAATCTTCCACTCAGCAGAACTGCCAGAGATCCTGGTTTTATAGATATTGCACAGACGCTAATAGGCGGCCATTACATGGTCCAAAAGAACACTAGGGTTACATAAAGGTGGAACTTTCAGTGGATTTTTACATTTTATCTCACTGCTTTCTTTTACTGCTGCTGATCCACTGATTCCAGAACAGTTTTTCTTTTTCTTCTATGCCCCTCAGTTCCAAAGTTATGCCCCATGGAAATGAAGCTACAAACTTCTCCTTCAACCAACTGGGTGTATGCCACATAAGCAGCAATAACAGAGAAAATCATCTCACTACCGGAACAATGGTTCCTGATGCACGTAAAAAGACTTGTAGTACGAGAAGAGTTCACATGTAGGAAAAATGTAGAAATACAGTGTAACGCTGGTGGGTGTGGACCCACTGTGTCATGGGCCAGGCTTACTCTGGAGGGGCGTATCTAAGTGACTACTTGGCATTCACTGATGCCTGTGATGGAGAGGATATGCTTGGCCTCAGGTAGTCATCAGGTACCACCCCACAGCATTCCCCAAGTCTGAGACCCGGGTCTGAGGGTCAGAGACATTGGTACGAGGTACAGGAGGGCAAAGGCAAAGACGTAGTCAAAAAAATTCGTAGTCAGGGGAGGCAGCACAGGATCAGAGTACGAAATTGAGGTCAGGAGTGGAGAGGTCATACAGGATGGTTATACGAGTCGGGTCAGTAGCAGGAGAGACAGAACAAATATCCATCCTCAGGATCCAGAGACAAGCAACTGGGAACCAAGGATCGAGCAATGAGTGGTGGGAGGAGCTGCCTAATATACCCACTGCTGCCTAGGGATAGGCCGGGGAAGGCAAACCCTGCAAGAGAAATCTGGTCCCGCCTTCCTAAAGCCAGGTGGAGACTCTAGGAGCAGAGCTGGCAGTGAACACAAGGCAGCTCGGGGAGATGGTCTGACGCTGGGGAAGCAGAGCGGTTACCACATTGAGTAGGGCTGCGCTGAGAAGGTGTGCGATATGCCTGCGTGATATCCAGCAAAGGGGTCCTTAAAATAACATCCTTTTTGAAAATACATTAAAAATGCAATGTGGAATAGCAAACGTGTTGCTTAATCAATAAATATAATCGTATGGTAATTAGTATGCAATCATTGGTATGCAATGATTAAGGATGTTGTGTCAGAAACATGTATGCTATTCCATATTGGATTTTTAATAGATCTTCGATAAAGATGTCATGTTAAGGACCCCATTGTTGGATTTCTACATTTTCCCTACATGTACCACAAAAGCTCTTTGTGGGCGGTGTCTTTTTCTCCTCTGATGCTGGCCAATCAAAACATCCCTACTGCCACTGAGGAGCTCTGTGGTACATGGCCAGTTGGTTGAAGGGAATATTTGCACCTTTATTACCAGGGGACATAACTTTAAAACAAAGGGGCACAGAAGAAAAAGAAAAACTGTTCCTGAATGAATGGAGCAGCGGCAGTTGGATGAGGTACTCAGCTTAAATGAAAAGATCCAATGAAAGGTCCACTCTAAAGGGTTTCCAGTGGGAAGAAGTTATCTACACACAGTATAGGTAGATCATTGGGGATCCGACTGCTAAGATCCCCACCAGTGGCCAGAATGGGGCACTTTTGTCTTTACTTTGAATGGAGCCGCAGTGTGCATGCTTGACTACCCTTTGATTCATTCTCTACAAGACATCTGAGCCCTGCGCTCGACTTTCACCAGCAGTCCCATAGAGAATGAGGTGAGCAGTGGTCAAACATGAGCACCGTGGCTCCATTTAGACGGGAGACAAAAGTACCTCATTCTGGTCATCAGTGGGGGTCTCATAGGTTGGATCCACAACTATGTAGAACACAGCTCTATGTATGTAGTTTACCTTGAGCCACGTGGCCCCCCGGTCACATTGGCACTCTCTGGGATTGCCGGGTGCTGGCCCCAGTCCTGTTCTCCACTCTGGACAATACCAACTTATATGAAGGGTCTCCTGACAGTCGATAAAAAAGTGTCCAGCTGGGACCTTGGTGGTCAACTGTTATCTGTGGGAAAACTTGACAACAACTGTTCATTGTTCTTACAGCGCCACCCCAGGGGAAATTAAACATTACACAATAGTTATTAAAATCAGTGCGATGTCCGTGTAACACAGGACAAGACCGGTCCTCCAGAGAGAGAGGCGCTCTTTATACCTCTTTGGCTAAGAGATGATGATCCTAGAGGAGCCCTCCGCCATGAATAGATAACTTCTTCTTACCGAAATGAGCAGGATAAGTAGGTAAAAACAACACTTGGCAGGCCAATGCTGCCTGGAGGCTGAGTAATATTTTTTCCCAATACATTATTCGTATAGTTTAGTTGGATCCCCTAAAAAGGGATTTTTTTCCAAAATATTGGACCATGGTGTAAAAATAAATTGTATAAAATAATGAAAGTTACATTACTTATCTAGGAATTTTGCTTCTGCTCCAGTACCGTCACATGGACAGCACAATAAATAAAGACTGGCTACACGCAGACTACTCATATCACCACTGCAACCAATCAGTGGCTAAGGCTGCAGCGCTCATGTTGGGGATGTCGTCGTTGCAGGACTGGCCAGTAGGATGCATCAGAGATGATGGATTAGGTAAATAATCTGCCTTTTATTAATTTCTGCAATCTTCCCTAGTAAGTCAGAAAACCCCTTTAATGATAACTAGAACTCCCCAGAGCCAGTCCTTTCTATTACAATCATAAAATATGGCAGAAGGCACAATAATAACCACACGTAGGAGACACGACCACATTTAAGAACATTTAATGCTGAGATACTTTACGCAGTGTCCTAAAATGGTGCAAAGTAGAAATACATTTATATATTATATGACAAAGTGAAGCAACATTTATCATAAAGGGGGGATGAAATGCTTTGGTGAGGGTCTTCGAAACAGCACCAACAAGATTGGTCACATCAAATGACTATGTTATCCAGCATGGTGATACAGCACTCATCCCATAGTCAATCCTGTATACATATAATATCCGGTATAGTGAAATCTGCAGTCATCCCATAATGGTACGGCCGTGCACCTACGCGTGGCAATTAACTCCTACATGTCATGAATCCGTGGTTGCGTTAACCTCTCTAGTGCAGCATGCAGTATGTCCCTACGCTCGCGATAGTCATCGCAGAGTAATTACGCCTGGTGATTCTTCTAGTAACTTCATAGACATATGTTCCCCGAATGGTGAAGTGTAAACATGTCTGATTTTTCTGTCTGAGAAGCTTTTTTTTTAGTTTATTCTAAGACACATGCTTGAGCTAAAATGGTAAATGTCTCCACAACTACTATTTCTGCTATTTCTTCAAACTGACAAGTGTGCTGGGCCTTTTTGCCTTGTATGGAAAGTGAAGAATAAAACTGTGCCGCTTAAAATATACCGTATATCTCGAACACAGTTGATAATTTTATCCGGTGCCTTCCGATTCTTCTGCATAATTGGAGAGTCTATCTGAGGCTTCCTGTACCAACCATTCAACCATGTCCTTCACTTCCACCCTTAGTGTTCCTAAATCGGTGCTCTCCCGTCTCATACCATCATCTCGATCATTGACGCATGTATGGAGGATATTTTCTTCCTGGTAGGTATGGTCTATGGCGTTTTTTGGTGTTTGCATCTCCTCCTTTGGTAACCCCAGAACTTGTTTGTTTGCTTCCTCAGAAGATGCACACGTAATGATGTTGTTGGTCGTAGTCTTCTTTCTGATGGATTTAAGAGACTGTTCATTGTCTTCGGAACTCAATGTCTTCTTGGTAGATGAATCTTGACATGTTTCTGAGATCACAGGCTCTTGATTCAGCATGGATGGTCCTTGATTAGACATGTTGTTTATATAATTTTGCTCATCTTGAACATCTAAGGAGACCTCCACGACCTTTGCAGTGTTGTCTTTAAAGTCTTGTAATGTTTCTGTTGGAGTGTCCTTGAATGTCCTTTCCACCTGAGTTTTCTGAACTACCAACTTGTTCCCTTGGTCATTAGCTACCTCATCATGGCTCTCCTTGTCTCCATGACTTTCATTTTCTACCTTTTGGTCAGCTCTATCTCCCTGACTCTGCAGCTCAGTCATGTCTTTTTCCTCTAATCCCTTCATCACTATCTGACCTTCTTGCCTAGACAAAAAATTCCTTACATCTTCTATGTCTTCCTCCAGATGTTGCTGCCCTGACAAATTATTTTCAGTATTTCCCATGTTTTCTGTATGCCTTTCTAGTTCTGATGCAAATGTATTCTCCTTGGTACATGCTAATTCTTCAGTGCCAGTGATCATGACACTGTGACTCTCATTCTTAGGTAAGTCTTTTTCCATGACCTCCTCCTCCCCTCTTTCCTTCTTCCCCACCTCCTGTGGTTGGCTCACATTATCTAACAGAGTTTTATCCAAATCCCCCACCTTTACCCCATAATCCTTTTGCCCTGCCACACCTTTCTCCTGCTCTCCTACTCCATCTCCATCTAACATCTTTTCTACTTTTTCTAGTTGACTCTCCTGTTCTGCCACGTTTTTGTCTTCTTGAAGGCTCAACCCACCTTCCAGCAAGCTGCACTTTTCTTTAAGGGTTTCTACACAAGTCTTCTGGTCTGCCAAGTCTTCACCCATGCCTCCTAGTCCTTTTGTTGGTTCTTCTATTTTCACTGATTCCTCTCCTAGTTTACTTAATGTTTCTTTGCAGCATTCCTGTTTTTTTAAGCTATTCTTTCGTTCTGCCAAATCTTCGCTCATGCCTCCTAGATCTTGCATAGGTTCCTCTTTTTGTACAGATTCTTCCCCTGTTGCACTTAACTTTCCTGTGCGGCATTCCTGATTTTTTAAGCTATTATCCTGTTCTGCTAAGTCTTTGCCTATTTCCCCTACACCTTGTCCAAGACCTTCATTTTTACCCGATTCCTTCTCTGCTCCACTTAACTTTCCTGAGCAACTTTCCTGGTTTTTTAAGCTGTTCTCCCTTTCGTCTATTTGGGAAAGCTCCTCTTCTTGAATATCATTAAATGCCTTTCCCATTTTTTTTTCCTGACGTTCCTGTTCTGTTGTATCTTTTCTTTTCTCTCCCATCACATCCACATGTTCAATACTTTGAAGACCCTTTTCTCTTTGTTCTACCACTTTCTCCTTGCACTGTTTTACGTCGACATTTTCCCTCTCGTGCTTACGTTGAGCCATTTCTATCACTTTCTCCTTTTCTGTAGAATCTTTTTCCCGCATTAATCGATAGCATCTAATTTTGCGAAGAAACGACGCTTTAGAATACGGTTTCAGTTCTTCTTGAACGTTGTCATTGCTTTGCTCCTCTGTCTTATCCGGAATGTCATTTTTACCTGTTGTCTCTGCAGCTCGAAGGCATGGAAGGCGGAAGATGCCGCCAGTCACTTTCCGTTTTTTGCCTTTCACTTCCTCCTGGCCTTCTGTGTTTTGGCTGCTTGATGGGTCCTCCTCTGTCTTATTGGCCTTTTTGTTTGGTTCTGTCTTCTTTAGAAATATTCGAACAAAAGCTCCTCTTAGGCAGGATGGTTGAGCTGCTTTTGGACTTTGGCTGCCTTTGGTAGATGTTTTACGTGGATTTTCTTCTAATTTGGATATTGTGTTTTCAGAGAGTTCTGACTCTTGCAAGATTCCCATGTCTTCACAGTCTAAGATCTTTTGATTACCTAAATGAAATAAAGAAATGTTTCATTCATTGAAAATGATTGCATTCTTTAAGTCCTACTAACCTTGTTGATGGGTTTACGTGTGCCCATTTTTTACTAGATGAATGTCAACTGAACCCACTAATGTCATAAGGATTACCTGATAGTCTAATGGGTGACGGGGTGTCCTGACTGTCTCTGATGTAGGATAAAGAAGGATTGCTCATGACCATGTTGG
The DNA here is from genome assembly GCA_009801035.1 of Oophaga pumilio. NCBI lineage: Eukaryota > Metazoa > Chordata > Amphibia > Anura > Dendrobatidae > Oophaga > Oophaga pumilio. The sequence goes on from VIAB01003250.1 coordinate 40,022, forward strand.
ATTTCCTTTTGTGCCATGTAGCAGCTTGAAAAGAACCTGAGCACGCTCTGTTGTGCCGAGCATGCATTTGTATGGAGGCTCGAGATGAATAGCTTCGGATGTATCAATGATGAATAACCAGACAGATGAGCGTTTCATGAGTCACATTATAGGAAAACTGCAGTGAACGTAGAACGTTTATTGATATATTCTTAATAACCTGGAAATTTGGTCCATGTTTGAGGACCTATCACCTATCTCAACATGTTTTTTTTTTAATTAAAAGTGTGGATTTCCCATGAAAAAAGGCAACTCTTCTTAGAATACCGAGTTGTATCATCCTTCTGTTATTCCACCTTGAACTATATGACTAAATTAACAACTGGGTCTTATCATTCCCCTTATGAGGGGGTTGAATCTGACATTATTTAATTGTTTCTGAACGTGTCACTGTTGACCATGGGAACGATACTACTTAATTGTCCATTTGATTGCACAGTGCTGTGCGGAATAACAGAAGGGAAAAAAAATAATGCAAAGTTCTAAAAAAAATGTGCTCCAGTTTTGTTATTTTATGTTGAATATAAGTAATTATTGAAACACACAGAAGAGCTGATAAGTCTGCTTTAAAGAGGACTGATCACCAGTCAAATGTGGCCAGTTTTTGCTCCAATTTCATTCCCGTTGCTCCTGAGTATTTTTTTTTTAAACTGTCATATAGTTCAAGAGATTTGGGTCTTTTTATTCTGTGCTAAATTTTATAGCTTTTACCAAGGGAACGTGGGTCACAAGATCCTCGGGGGCATGTCTTTAGGCTGCTCTGAATGATTACCCTGTGAACACCACTCCCTTGAAAAGACCATAAATATCAGCACTTAATAAAGGGCAATATCTGTGGAACCGTATGGCGGATTTGAAAAAAAAAAATCCAGAATACTCAGGCAAGCAACGGAAATAAAATAATATGAAAACTGGCAATTTTAAGGCATGTTAAATGATCTGTGCTGAGACCAGGTCCTCTTTAGAGGCATATTAAATTATTTGAGCTGCGACTAAAGGACCATACACACATTAGATGAACATAATCTGAAATTGATGATTGTTTTGGTACTTGCTGACCATCTGACATATGTGGGGGCTCCTGACTCTTCCCTGAAATATGATCTCGTGGGAAGAGAAGGATCGGGCAGTTGACATTTCAAAGGCTGATCCTTGTTTTCAGGCGAGATAAGCCGCTGCCAGAGACTTTTGGCATTGGCTTTCTCTTCTCTCCCCTTTGAAAACACATGAATGAATATTCCTGTATTTGGGGGGAGTCAGGAGAGACAACTGTCTGTCAAACAAACTATTAATCAACAGTTATCTCATGTGTATGGCCAACTTAATACTTCCCAGTAACCCTCTCCTCGTACCTGAATTGATCCCTGCCTGGCCAGTCCAACCATGCACCGCACCTCGAGAGCTCCTGAAGATGAAGGGTCAGCTGTAAAAGGGAAAAAGTGCAAAATCCACCTTAGTAGATACCATTTATATGTCAGATATTGATAGAAAACCCTTCTCCACTGTTCCAAAATCTGCATTTATCCCACTCTTTCATTTACGACTAGTACCTACGTGGAGGATGCCCCCCTTCATTGTTGCAAGCATATTGATATTTGTGTATTTCCTCGGAACGCTCGGAACCTTCTTCATTTTTGCCCCCCCGACTTAGAACCCTTGTGATAGACTGTATCACTATTACTATGACCCATCTGACACACGTCCTCTGCCGCCTGTGTATAGTGTGGGAGGTGGTCACGTGCCGTGTACATAGTAGTATGTGTCGTGGCAGTGTACGTGAGTCACCTTCCTGTCGGAGTGATGTATCTGTTGTGTCTAACGTGGTCTATTAGGTCTCTAGTCCTGCGGTGAGTGGGGGTCTGGTGTAACGGTGCGCTGCCATCTGTCCTTCTTTCATACATTGAGTTCCTCTAGTAGGATGACAGGTGGATCCTTTGTCTGCTGCCTTTATATACAATGTCCCCCACCCGTATACCTCCCTATAAAATATAATGAACCCCTATAACGCTCCCGGCTATGTTATATATGCATGTCCAAGCCAATGCTATATTTGGGTCCCTTTCCCCACCCCTTCCGTCATCTTACACAGCGTGCAGCCTTGGATCCTCTCTTCTGCGGGATGCAGACTGTGTTTCTGTGCAAACAGACCCCCCACCACCATCACACACACAGACGTCGCTCGCACTTCACTCTGGTTTCCATAGCAACAGATCTGCAAAAAAAAAAACCCATTCACAACCCCGCGAGGATGAACTCGCAGAAGCGTATTTTTTATTTTTTTTTTATTTTACATACGGAGTCTTCAGACATAATCATGGCCTGATGATCATTGATTACGACACGACCAAATGCCTCAGCATTTCTTAGGTAGCCGGGTTGGAAGAATGTCACCGTCTGGAAGATTTTCTGAATGGATACAGAAATGTAGATACAGTCGATGTGTCGTACGCCTGGTGATTGATCCTAGAAGATACTCAAGGGTTTTCCTGCCAGCTTTTTTTCTCGTGCCAATATTCCCATCTGGGATTTTTATGGCACGTCCTATAAATGTCTGGTATATGCAGGTCCCATCTCTGGTCTAAAAAAAATGGTACTTAAAGGGTCATGGTCGTTTTAATTTTTATTTCATAAATCAATAGAACATATGAAAATAAGCAACTTTGTAATATATCTTATTATTGAAATCTGCTTTTTGTCTCCTCTTGGAGTTATCATTCACTCTCAATTCATAGGTAAAATCTGTATTCGGTGAAAACAGACCTTCCCATGACTGAAATAGGAGTTGACAGTTGGTGCTCATAAGGTTCTATGGAGGAGGGAGGAGCAAGAGGCAGAAAAAGACATATTACAGCAAGTTCCCTTGAAATGACAGTTACAGTTCTCCATAGAATTTTATAAGCACCAACTTTCATCTCCTATCTCAATTATGGGGAAATAGGTGTTCACTTAAGACACATTTGTCACAACACAGGATTTAATCTTAATTATCCAGATGTCTATTTTCAGTAGGTCAAGATCCATAAGCTGTTGTCATATGAGTCTTAAAAGTTGATTTTGGTAGTTTTGAATGGCTGCTGTTTGCCTCTTATATCAGCTCTTACAGCTTAGTGTCTACTATCTTTGCAAGACAGGGACTCAGGGTCATTGAACAATCGATATTTAATATGTTGATTAACCATTGTGTGGGACCCTGTGGCTTGTTGACCTGCAGAGCAGAGGAGGACAAACTATACAGAATGAATAAATACTCAAACAATGAGAGAAGAGCCTCTGCCACCTGGGTGGAAAAATACAGATCTGCTCCATTTACTATCACAACACCCAGGGATATGTTCGAAGGAGCCAGGTTGGAAAATCCAGTTTCCAGTTTGGAAAATCCAGGTTATTATGACACTCCAGTCACCTGGAACCTATGAATATGTTTGCATAAGCCAGGTTGGGGCCATTCAGTCACCTGGCCTCCATGGAGACATTCGGAAAATCCAAGTTATTATTGTTATTATTTATTATTATAGCGCCATTTATTCCATGGCGCTTTACATATGAGGAGGGGTATACATAATTAATACAAGTACAGTAATCTTAAACAATACAAGTCACGACTGGTACAGGAGGAGAGAGGACCCTGCCTGTGAGGGCTCACAATCTACAAGGGATGGGTGAGGATATAATAGGTGAGGGTAGAGCTGGTCGTGCAGCGGTTTGGTGGATCGGTGGTTACTGCAGGCTATAGGCTTTTTGAAGAGGTAGGTCTTCAGGTTCTCTTTGAAGGTTTCCATGGTTGACGAGAGTCTGATATGTTGTGGTAGAGAGTTCCAGAGCAGGGGGGATGCGCGGGAGAAATCTTGTATGCGATTGTGGGAAGAGGAGATAAGAGGGGAGTAGAGAAGGAGATTTTGTGAGGATTGGAGGTTGCGTGCAGGTATGTACCGGGAGACGATGTCACAAATGTACGGAGGACACAGGTTGTGGATGGCTTTGTATGTCATGCTTAGGGTTTTGAACTGGAGTCTTTGGGTAATGGGGAGCCAGTGCAGGGATTGACAGAGCGGAGAGGCTGACACTCCAGTCACCTGGAACCTATGAATACGTTTGGAGAAGCCAGGTTGGGACCATCCGGTCACCTGGCTCCGTGGAGATGTTTGGGGAAATCAGGTTGGGACCCTCTGATCACCTGACCCCCATGGATATTTTTGGAGAAGCCAGGTTGGGACCATCCAGTCACCTGGCCACGTGCCTCAATGGACTGTCAGCTTCCTAAGCTTGTCGTTACCTCCTCTCTGTGGGTGCCAAAGGTGGAGGTAGTCGGCCCAGGAAGCCCCGAAGTCGCAGCTGCTCCCGTCGAGTCAGCAGAAGGATCAGACTTTGTAATTGTGCACCATCTTGGGTATTTTGCTGGGACTGTTCTATATGTTATTGTCTGTTTTATGGTTCAATAAAGTATTGACACACTGTTTTATCATTACCCTGTGTTGTCTGAATAGTATTATGACCACGGGAAAGGAGAGTGGGCGTTCGGTGGGATGATTCCTGGTCCATGCGGTCTTGGGCCAGTGGACGAGAGAGCACCTACTGATCCCCGTGTCTCCACAACATTTTACCTGAGAGTTGAGAATTTTGAGAATGAAAGATAAATCCAGAAGGAGAAATAAGCTGATTTCTCTAATAAGACATATAACTAAATTGTCTATTTTCATGTCTGCTATTTATTTATGAGGAAAGCAGAGATTAAAACAGACAAATACTCTTTAACCACCCTTTCTAAAATATCATGGCAAAGTAGCGCAGCTACATGCAATCGTGTTACTGCGGGAGCAGGGATGTGGCTCTTAGATACAACCAGAGACCCATGGAGAAGGCAGAGATGGTTTATTACTATATCTGCCTTCTTAATCGCCGTATAGACAGCATTAAAGAAGCTCTGAGTGCACAGTAATAGGAAGCACTGACGGTGCTTCCTCCTCCATACACAGCGGTCATTTGATTGCTGTGTAACAGAAGGAAGCAGGAGCTGCTGGGTCGGAGAAGACACAGACACCTCTGCTATGCAGTCAGTAACCTGTATTTCCTCTGTAACTGGGACTAATACATCAGCCACAGTTACAAGGGAAATAAGATGGAAATAAAAATAATTCAATATTTAAATGCCCCCCAAAGGTCTCTTATGACCTTATGGGGGGGGTGTTTAAAACAAATGGAAAATAAATAAAAATAACAGGTAAAAAATAAATACATAGCTAAATTAAAATAAAAATGGCACTGTTAATCCAAATCACTGTTACTATCCCCACCTCTGTGTAAAACAAAAAAATATAAAACCTGTTTAATATATAAAGATATTTGTTACAGAGTCGGGAGCAAAATTTTCAGTGTATTTTAGCAAATCTTGTGGTCAGAACAAAAAAAATATTAGCAAAAAAATAAAAAAAAGAGAATATTATAGTGATATAAATAAGCCAAATTAATCACAAAAAAAGAGCACAAGTGACTTGAATATCCAAATGAGAAAATTTGCTATATCTCTTTAAACTGCATATATGAAAACACAAACAAAAATTTGCCTGGTCCGGAACGGGGGTAATTGGTCCGGGCCTGAACTGATAACACATATTCTGTTTTATTTCACACTTTACTCCTTTCCACTTGTGTTCCTTCGTGGTTTGTGGCTTTGTGTCTGAATCTACAATGTGTAGATTCCAATGAGAACGAGAAAACATTGAATGGCCAGGCGAAGGCAAATTTTTTGCCAGTACTATATGTAAACCATGTCCCCAAATTTGCAAGAACTGTTTAAGAAAAAAAAACTGGGATTGGAGGCAAATACGTGTCGCTGTCCGGGCGTTTGAGTCTGCAAGGGTTTCAGTTCTGTATAATCTGTCACAATTACGCCCTGGGGTCATGCTCCCCACTCTCCATGTCCTCTCCATACAGACTCGTGTTACATTTAAAGGTGTCGATTTCATTCCGTCAATGATCGTCTATGTAACAAAGCGCTCTGCACCCATTTACTGGCCTGTCTAGTCAGGTCGACAAACGAGAAGAGGATTAGCGATCAATCTGTCTCCATACAGTATGGACAAATCATCGAAATCTCTCAACTCCCCCATACACATGAGCGCTCAACCTGTTCAATGGGGAGAGAGGAGAAAGCCTCCTCTGGCAGGAACTCGTTTTCCCTGAAAGCAAAAAGATCAGGCATTGAAATTCCAAAATTATCTGTTGGGAAAGTGTCAGGAAGCCCCCATACACATCAGATGGTGGCCCAACCAAAATTGCTGAGTTTGACCAACTTTCATCTAATGTGTATAGAAGTCTAATTACTATCCATAGGCCACGTCACAGGTCTACAGTGAAACCATAGTCCCTTCTCACCCACCATGCAAGATCTGACTGCAGTCTCAATTGGGGTGTCACTTGCCATAAATATGTAGCTGCTTTCACCTGGTGTAATTGCCGCTGTTCTCCTGAATCCGGTGATGTTTTTCTTTTGTTTCTGCGCCTCACCGTTCCTGAGATATGGCCGTGTCTTCCCTATATATAAATCAAGTCTTTATAACCAAGTGGGAGTAGTACTCCACTCCTCTCTGTGGGCGTGTTCTTAAGGACAACTGTTGTGAATGAGCAGAGGCTCCCTCTGGTGGTTACA
>VIAB01003250.1:136440-153983 GCA_009801035.1 Oophaga pumilio
AAAAAAAAGGAAAGAAAAAAATGGGTACAAAACAGGCACAAAGGCAATGATGAATCGGTGCCAGTATCCTGATCTTCATGGTTCATAAGCAGAACAAGGAGTGCAGACCACTAGAAGTGAGGGAGGTGGAGAAGACATTGAGGCTGGGGCTGCAAGAAACAAAAAAAATAACAAAAAAACAAACAAACAGTAAAATAAAGAATGATGGTAAATGTGGCACTGCTGCTGCAGTCGGCAGAAATCTAGTCCTCCAGGATTTCTATGCGGCCACTTTTACCATCATTCGCTCCATCTGGAAGTGTGACATATGGAACCAAATAGTGGTTGCCTGCTACTTAGATAATGATCACCAATCCTTAGGACGGGTCATCAATATGTATATCAGTAGGCGTCTGAAACGTGGCACCCCCATAATTTCATTGCTTGCAGCTCTGGTGACCAGATGTAAGTGAATAGGAAACGTCCGTAAGACAATGAGGGGAGCCGTACGGCTACATTCACTTAACAACTGTCTGTGGAAGTCCAAATAGCTAAAATCAGTGGGGGTAGCAGTTGTTGGACCTCCACCGATTTCATATTGATAACCTATCCCATGCATAGGTCGTCAATATCTAACTAGAGGATAACCTCTTTAATGGTGCCCAGCTACAGGTCGCGGTGTAGTACTAGACTTACATCTGCATAACTCAGACTAAGGCCTCATTCAGACATCAGTTTTTCTCGTACGAGTTCTGTGTTTTTCACAGATAGCACTCGTACTTACTATAGTCCAAGGGGCTGCTCACACGTGCAATCATTTTCCACGGACCAAGTTGTCCGTAAAAAATTGTGGAAACCTATCTGATTTCCATCCAAGCGTCAGACAAAAACCGGAAATGTAAGTCTACATGTCAATGGAAAAAAAAAAACGGACGACAGATGCCACACGATTTTCAGACTTTTATGTAAGAGAAGGTGGAGAACCCCCCACGTACAAGAAAAACTGAAGACACTCGGAAAAAATGTGAAAAAACAAAACAAAAACAAACTGATGTGTAAAGGAGGCCTAACAAGTCATCCAGAACCTATGGGAAAACTGGCCAACCATGTGGTTAAGAGCTTTTATTCCTTAGGGATGAACTCCTAAAACTCTGCATGCATTTTAATAATTTATGCTGCATTCTCGGTTTCTAATTATCACGTCAGAAGTGAAACTTTTGCACCGAGCACGAGAGCTGCTTCTAATTTCCACGTTGAAAGTAGGTTTTAGCTTAGGGAAGCATTTTACATCTATACTCAACTTGGCACTATCTGCTCAGATTACGTGACCAAATTTTGGTCCTTGAATACATAGCCCTCAAATATAGACGCTGTCACCATCTATTGGTAAGTCACGGACTTCCGTGGTGGACGGCTGGACCCGACAGTCATCACTCTGGGTTGTAATTGATCAGCCTTGGTGAACCATCAAGAATGACAATGGGAATTAAAGGGTTTTTCCAGCATCACTCATGCCAGGATGTAAGCATGGACAGCAAGCATTATGCACCTGTCATTCACACCGGCACCAACCGTGCACGGCATGATGGTAGACACCCATCGGTGGGACATCAGCACTGCTTACTCTCAATGCAGAAGGAGGGACTGATTAAATAAAACAAAACACATTACGAAATATACTTAAGAGCACATACAAGGCCAATTAAACATTGTAAAAGCAACACGAAGCGTGCACTTCTGCAGAGCATGCCTCTTAGATGTGCAGAGACACATGGCAGCGCAGACCATCGCCCCTTCATTCTTCTTTTTAGGATATTATGTAAAACAATCCTATTTAAAAACTGTCGAAATTCCAGTGCCGCTAAGTTTAGGCGGTGCGAGAGCGGGCACTCCAGACTTGCCATATTTGGGGCTGTAGCACAGGAGGTTTTTTAGAAATATTTGTGACTCTTGTCCGTTAGTGGCAGGTTGAAAAGCAACATTAATCCTGAAAGAGGAAGGAGTGATGATGCACAGAATCACACACACGTGTGTAAGAATAATCCAGGAGGGGGGCAGCCGGGACCGGCCGGGGGGCAGTGTGAGAAAGAATTTCCTCGTCCTAAAATTCAAAAGTTTACAAATGCCTAATAAGGATAAAGAATGAGGAGAATTCCCATAGCTTGATCCTACTGGACAAATCCTATTAAGCAGCTGCTCCAGGAAATGTGAGCAAGGAGGGCAGTATCTGGAGGAAACAGGAGTCACTTGCAGTCCAAACATGGGTGAGGATGCTCTCCGCGCCCTTACAATGGCTACCTAGACGCCTTCCGGTCAGACCTTTCATGTGAGCAGCTCAGATGACGACCGTGCTGGAGGAGCGTGACAGGTGCCACACTTACATTGTACTCCCCCCATGTACCCGATCTTTACAGGTCCATATCCAGCAAAAGGAGGCATCATCATGGATATCGGCATTATTCCAGCAACCTACTGGTCCACTATGGCCACCCACCCTCCAAACATATGCATTTTTGACTTCTGAAAGATGAGATTAAGGTGCTGCCAAAGCTGGCAGCAACTTACTTCATGCCAAAAACAGAAGTAACAGGCATGTTGAAATCCAACATGCCTAATCCACCGATTTTACTGTGGCTCCATACACACATTAGAGAGGTGTGTTCAAAAATAGTCTGCCATTTTTGCTGAAGCCAGCAGTAGCACACATCACAATATTTTGTGGTTCAGCAATCAAATCTCACAGCCAAAGTGTTCTGCACTCCCTGTGTTCGAGTGGGTTTCTTTCAAGTACTCCATCATCACATACATCAAAAATAGGCCCCCAATGGGACAGGGACTGGTGCGAGTATTAATAATCTTTGGACAACACTGTGGGATATGTTGGTACTATATAAAGTGATGCAATAAACAGATAGAAAATGACGGACCACCAAAAATAAAACTGAATTATTAAATTTGCAAAATGTGAATGTTAATAAACAATTTATAAATCCCAAGTTACGCAAGTACAATTTTTCCCTATGGAAGGTGGGAGCAGTTGGCAACTGGTTCTGCTTTTTCTCCCTCTTTCCACCTTCCTCCCTAACGTAAAGCAAATGTGGCAAAACCAAAGAAATGAGCCGGACTATAAGCTTTTAGTCCGGCTCATTTCTTCGGTTTTCCTGTAACCTTTTGTACCTTCTATAGCATCCCTTTATGAGCGAAGTATTTCATCTGTATAGCTTCCCATGGATGGGTGTCTCAGTCGGTCCCTGTCCTGCTCTGCCCTTATTCACATGGATATTGTTTGACACTTGGTAAGGTTTTAATACTACAGACAGGTTAAGACCATCCTGATGGGTACACTTTGTCGCGGTGGGATGACAGTTTATTTATTAGCAAAATAGCGTTAACTAAAAACCTTGCGTTATTTACAAGTACTGTTACTATTTACTCACTGTGTAGGGTATATGCTCATTGTTTTCTTTTATTGGGTTTTGTCTGTAAAACAAAAAGTGGTAAAATACACTGCTGATGCCTATAGGTTGCTTCTTCGTAGGGCTCGAAAAGCAAGAATCAGCGGCTAATAAAAATCGTTAAGTCACAGAGGAGGAATTTTAGAATTTAGAAAGTGCACTTGGCCATCAGCATATTGGTTATACATACTTATATATATATTTTTGTTCCTGAGAAATGTGGACGACCACAATAAGGCTGCCATTACAGCTCGTACATGGACTGTCACTTTTAATTTTCCCAAGTGTCTGAAGCAGACATCCAGGACTCCCATTAATGATCTCCATTGCCAGGCCAGATTTCCACAATAGCAAGTTTGACAAATGTCTGCGAGACACATAGGTTCATTTCAATGTAATGCAAGACTGACTTTCTACGGTTTTATGTACAGATAGAAAATGCACAGAGTAAGAAATGTTCAGATGATGCGGACGGTAATAAGAAAAAAAAAAATTGGCAAGCAACTGGCCGCTGACAGGGGGCCCTTGAAAGTAATCAGAGTGTTTATCAGAGACTTTAAGTAAGGAAGCCCTGACTTCCGGATCGCACACAGCCCCTATGAGACAGGATGGGGGAGGATGGAGAGGGGAGGCATTTGCATGATTGCAAAAGGACAAGAGAAAGGCCTCATCTCACTGGCCAACCCTGTATAATTAAAGAGGCCACCTATGTGATTTGCATTGCAAAAGTGCCTCTGCTCCTGGAGATCCTCTGTGTACAGAGCAGCTCTCCAGTGCCAGTGTTTGCATCACCATCTCAACTAGCTCACCACTGATACACCCAACAACCAGCCCTGGGTGCAGATTCATGGCCCTGCCCTCCGAAAAGGTCTGTTTCACATGAGAAAACGTCCACAAACTGAAATAAGTGCAAGCCCGGACCTGCGAGAAGCTACAAATCACCAAGATCGTGTGTACGCCGGCTGCGGCACTACTGGAGTTCAGGCTCTGTGCACACTGTGTGACCGTAGTATGACGATAAGCAGTCTTATATAATGCACACTTGCTTCTGACACATTTACAGCAGTCACTTTCTATTACTCCATGAGATGTGATGCAGAACACAGTACAGGGGAGGTGAGCAGAATGGAGAAACATCCCACTCCCCCAAATCACACACTAATTGGACTTTACTGAAAGCCGCCGAGTGCACACAAAGCTCCTTTACTCCATGCTGGCACAATCCTGCTTTTATTACACATTCCAACTTCCCAACATTGGTGGTGCTGGTGGTGTGGGGTGGGGGGGACATGTCCCAATTAAGGCACAAGTTAGGACATAGTTACTTTATAGATGTGGCGACAAGTCATGCAAACTCAATTGTCTACACAGGATGTTTGGTCATTTCACTCCCTAGGCTGCAAATGTCACTTGTGGTCCCTGCCGCCGTGTACACAAGTTCACTTTGGAGGTTCAATGCAGAAACAACCTGAAAAGACCTAAACAAAGTATAGGAGAGCAAACAAACAAACAAACAAAAAAAAGAAGTGGCCTGCCTAGATGCACACCCTGTGGATCCATCATCTCACCACAAGTACACTGCAAAATCTCTGTGTCCATGCAAATTTGTGGTGGATTTTATTCTTCTGATGTAGAAATTTGGTAAGATCTCATCTTCTGTGCCAGAATTGCATTACACTGCAGATTTTATCTGTTTTTGAAGCCAATATGCCCATGAGAGTTGCCTGTATGACTGGAGAAGTGCTGCACACTTCTATCAGATCCTATTATACATTTTCTTTTAAAGGGTTATTCTCATGATCTCTCTTCAGGAGCAAACCTCTGCCTCCTTACATGCTTGGATGGGAGGGATGCTCCTGAATGATTGACAGTCCAGACCAATGTGCTCTCAGATGTTGCAAGCCAAGGCAGCTTGGCCTCTGCAGCACAATAGGTGAGCTGGGGCATTGAGGCTTGACATCAACTATTTGGCCAACGCTTAAAAGCGCTAAAGCAAAGAACTTGTAAGAGCTACGCTTCCTTGCCTAAAAACCTGCTGAACTACACAGGTGGTCAGTTAAGGCTGTGTACACACACACACACGTTGCATTTTTATCAAGTTTTTTTTTTTTATGAGCGGAGTCACAAAACCTGAAGTGTTTCCTGATTCCAGCAAAGTGAATGAGATCCTGAATTCCCCTGCATACGAGGCTTATTTGTGACTCGCAGATTTGGAGCAGCATCTCCAGCATGTCAATTCTTTCAGCATTGTTGCTGCAGATTTTACTCATACTAATGAGTGGGGGGAAAAGCGCCACTAAAAGCATAAGTTAAAAAAAACCCACTATGCTGCAGTTTTCCTGCCAAGAGATGCAGAAATGGTGTGGAAATTTCTAAACCAAATGCTTAAGAGGCCATACCATAATCTAGGATACTAGCAGTACACAACAGAATGAAACCATCCCTCTGCTCTTTAGAAAGGAAAGGATTTTTAATAGAAGGCAGATTGACAAGTTGCATTTTTTTTTTTTTTTTACAATTTTACTCATTTGTGATATCCCTAAGGAATCTTAAAAGAAGAAAGAAAAAACTGGGGAAAAAAAATCAAGTCCTACAGCTTTACTTTAGAAGACTTGATATCCTCTCTTGCGGATTTTTCAAGGAAACCAAATAAAATTCAGAACAGTATTATTGCAGTCTAAGGCCGGGGTCACACTTGCGAGTGCAATGTGAGAAACTCAGGCGAGTCTCTAGCCTCAATACCTGGCACTGCCGCCGGCACTCGGGACCGGAGTGTGCGGCTGCATGTATTTCTATGCAGCTGAACACTCTGTGGTCCGAGTGCCGGCGGCAGTGCCGGGTATTGAGGTGCAAGACTCGTGCAAGTTTCTCGCATTGCACTCGCAACTGTGACCCCAGCCTAAGGCAGCACATCGAAGTTTATAAGCCATATGAGGGCTTATCACAGGGGCAGATTGCAGGTCTCATGAGGAACCAGCAAGAACGTTTGCTAACCAGTATCACAGAATGTTTTGCCTGCAGGGTTAATATCAAATCAGTCTTTATATTAGAGATTCGCCATTTCTCTGCAAGGCCTGACCACAATGTCCTGTGTGCGAGGAAGTGGCCTTGTCTGGCAGCGCAGTGCGATCTTTATGATCCTGTTTTACCACATACACATTCTATATTCTAGTCTAGGAGGACACATGTGTAATTGTGAGGTTAAAGTGATAAAGATCTGCTTTAAAAAAAGGTGTGAGTAAAGTATACACCGGCAGCATGTGAAGAGACAAGAATCCAAAAAAAAAAAAAAAGTGACACTACCTGTCTCACAAAGGGAGAGGCCCAGAGAACGCTGACATGTCCTTACTTGGTATTAAACAAAAAAACGCAAAGACGATGTTGAGAAAGCAGAATCCACCCCTGTTTTACATTCAGAAATCATCTCATGCACAACCAGGACTGAGGTCCCATATACTGTATATGACAGGGTGGGCACACAGAGGACCATCAACTGCTGATCAATTCATTGAGACGATCAGTAATAATGATGTTTATTTCAACAGCATCAACATAGGAGCATTCATCTCAGCTTCATGGTTTAAGCTAGAGGGTTAGCAGTCACCAATGCTCTAGCTACCAGGGAACGCTGGGAGAGATCATGTCACAACAGCTGGGCATGCTCTGAATCGTCGTTTCACAACAGCTGGCCCCCCTGGACTGGTTTCAAGATGGGCTTGTCACTGGAATAACTATCCATTGATGGGCACTACCCTCAAATACTAATTGTGTCATGTTACCCACTCCCAGCTGGACTTCCAGGGTCACCCGGGTAAGGTTATTTCCCAGCCCATGGATTTGGGGAGCCATCCAGTAATTTCACTATTTAAGCATTGCATCATCTGACGGATGCATCAATGCGATAGTCCAGGTGACAAAGCCCCTTTAACGTCACTGCCACTACTGTCTATTAATACTGTCAACTTTATGATTAAGCCAATGCTGCAATACTGGAAAAGAAAGCTACTCATTCATATCCTGGCCACAAACATCACATAAAAGAAGACATTTAGTATTAATATTGCTTCCACACCTAATGAAGAAAGCCTTCAGATCAGATCTTCATTTTATAGGCGTGGATGCTTTTTAATTGCAGTGTTTGACAAATGAGAATCGGCAACGAATGTTCTGGTGATGAAAACCGAATGCACATTCCAATATTGCAAATTAGAAACAGCCAAATCCCGATGTGTGCGATACAGCGAGCTGTAAGTGAGAGTAGGAAGATCCGGCGGAGGGAGGGGCGCGGCATACATTTACAAATTTTATTAAAAGTTTCTGTATGCGGGACATCAAAGACAAGCGCGTTTTATGAGCCACAAAAGCCCAGTGTGTATACAAAACTCCCCCCTGTAATCACGGCAAGCGGGGTCTGACATCATACGGCGTTATACGAGGGGATACCCTCCCCTCTGCTATAAATAAGCGGAACTGAAAACACTGACTCACGCCTCAAGGATTTTTTTGCTTTTTCTTTTTCCTTTTACACATGCACTGAAGATTAGAAAATGTAAAATAGGAGTCACATGTGAGAATGAAGAAGCCTGTGGATCTGCTCCTTTACTTGCCACACCCTGGAAAGAGTGTGTGTTGCGATATGCTACTGGTACAATCATCCCCTGCCACCCTCCAGGCTGGCGAGACACTTTTTCCCTGTACCCCATTTCATTCATTTTATGGCAGGACTGCACAAAGTTTTACTTGCTACTTCCAACACCCCCCCCCCCCCTGCCCTCCAAGGGAAAAGGTCAGTAAAAACTAAATACAGGAACGCCGGCATTTTCTACATTTCCTATTGCAAAACTGCTGCCTGGCAGTGGTGCCCACACGGCAAAAGGAGGGCTGTTGTGACATAAGAAAACACGCTATGGGGGTAGAGGTTACCAAACATGGAAATCTGCTATTCCTCATAGTAAACCGCCAAGAAATAAGTAATTGCAGGGTGCAGAAACAATGAGACTGGCTGAGCTAGTCCTACCTGTTGTCATTCAGTACAAGGCTAATGAAACGCCGTCCACTTATTTATTAGAAGATCATAAACTTTTAGTACTAGTGCCCTTTCCTCAGAAAAAAAAATAAAGCCTCATACCCGCACCTGAGCTCCAATATACAGCAATAGCAATGACACAGACTCTGCAATGATCCCATGTACGTGCCAAGCTCACTAATCTTACAGAACTGTTGCCACACATATGAAGGGTGAGGCTGGTGAGCCATACAGACATTACACTCCCAGCCCTGTAATCACTGGCTGACCACATGTACCAACAGCTTGGCACAGGTAATGCCCGTGGCTCCCAGCAGGCACAGAGATTAAGCAAACCAGCAGGAAAACTAAATTAAGTGGTCAAATTAATATATAAATACCCATTTATTTGGTATTATTCCATGTTGCCAGTCATGCAGTTTCTGAAGTGTTAAACTGTAGTCATGCAAGGGGGGTACTAACAGGAACTTATTCCACCCCCTGGCACAGTTATAGGCTGTCACGTCCTCTAATATAGCATTGAAAGGCTCATCTGGCAGCCATGCTCCACAAGTCTAAATGAAATCTGTGAAAGAAACATTTTGAGAACTGAACTAAATGCCCCTAAATGCTCGTCTCCATTTTGTACAGACAGTTTTCTGCTTAAATTACATTGTGGTTAGCAGAGCATTTTATAAATGCAGAAGAATTAGACCGGCTCGGAGCGAGAGGCGACTGCGGCCTGGTGATTGTAGAAGCATATAGAAAGCACGTTAGAACCGTTCAGACCAGCAACAGGCACTTATTTTCTCACAGATTAAAGAGTAACTAAACTTTAACTTTTTTCTAAATAACTTTCCATGCTCGACAAAATTATCAAACTTTGCAAATCAATTAGGTGACTTGTCTTCATTCCTGTGAAATTAGGGCAAGTACCGGTAGCTTTCACACCCCTGCTTTTATCAATCCTTTATCTAGAACGTACTCATGTGGAGTAAAGATGCTGGCAGTGATGGGTCAGCACAGGTCTCTGATAAGCAGAACACAATCTCCTGCAGCAGCTTCTCCCCAGAGTTATGCAGCATTCACACATCAGTGTCATGGTCATAGTATGGACCGTAAAGCACCAAACAGCCGCGGATCTTCTGACCTGAAATTGACAGCCGCAATCATATGAGGCTGTCAAGTTCAGATCAGGGGGTCCGCAGCCAGTCCATTCTGTGAACGTGGACACACAGATGTGTGAATTTGACATTTGTGAGACACAGGTGCTGAGCCATCACTGCCAGCATCACTACGCCAAACAAGCAGCTTCTGATATAGCAGCTGAAGGCCAGAAAATAGACTTGGGAAAAGTAGGGGTTTGGAAGCCACTTACAGTGTTTCCCCAAAAATAAGCCCTAGCATGATTTTACAGGATTTGGGAAATATGCTTGAAATTTAAGCCCAAATCCAAAAATAAGCCCTAGTTACAGTGAGAGTGACCAGCGATCGGGGAATTGCCCAGGGCCACCAGGGTTTTTATTCTGGGGTTAAGACTACGTAAGGACCTTTACTGACATCACGGTCACGTGAACATGTCGTTGCCAAAGGTTCTTTAACTGCGGGAGTTTGGAGGAACTAGGCTGCTATGTACCGTATATGCAGTGCGTGTACACAGTATGTGCATGTGTGATGACAGGATTATATTTGAATAAATGTTGATTATTTTTGTTTAAATGATAAATGAGGGTTGTTCATGGACAAAAATTAAAGCCAAAAACAATATAAAGACCCTGTATTATTTTTAGGAAAACTCAGCACATTTAATTTTTTGTAGAGGAATGAAGAAAAAAACAAAAACTCAAATAAGTGATTTGCAAAGTTCCATAAAGTTCCGTGCCGAACATATTTACATTAATAAAAGTTTAGTTACTGTTTAAAGGAGTGGCTATTTTTTTCCAAAAACAGCACTACAGTTGTTCATGGGTCGGTTATAGCATTGCACTGCTCAAATTAAGGCATTGGGCTGCAATTCCAGTTGCAGCACATGGTCAGGAGGGGCACTGTTACAGAAATATAAAAGCACCCTATGCGTGAGCGAGAGATCTGCATGACTTACATAACTTGGGGTGCTACTAATTATATTTAGCTAGATGAGACTATTTTATGCACACAAATTCCTGGAGTGGTAGGATAACCTCAAAAACAAAAGTATCTTATGAACATGCTCGATTGTTAGTATAAATGATAGTCAGGACTCCCCCTCATTACAGTGGTCCAAGCAACCCCCCTCCACCACATCCTTCTGGCTCCAGCCCGGGCTATTAACACAATACAGCCTTCAAATGAAGCTTGTGTTTCTTAGCTGGCTCATATCCAGCCACAAGTTGGAGCAAACACCAATATTACACCCACAGTAATAACAGAGAGGAAAAAGCTGGTAGCAGCCAGGTTTGCAGGAGAAGGGAATGGGGGGCTACAGCAAGACATTCCCTTTTCTCTTCTCATCTGCAGCAGTCTGGGAAACGCTAATTATAGTGATAAGGCGGCCGAGAGTTTGGATTGGGAATAGAAAATGGAAATGCATCTTTACTGGCACAGCGTGTATATCTGGTTTGTGGAAGTTTGGGAAAACAAGCAAAGGGCGCACACAATTTCTACTTGGCTGTTTAAAAAAGTGCATAGCTGAGATTCCTGTTCAGCAACCCGAGGGAACGAAACAGCGAAAACCACAGGAAAGCTTGGCCTTTTGCAGCAGTAAATTAAGTAGTGCTCTGAACACCTTCCTCAAGAAACAGACTCAATAGACGTGCAGGGTTATTGGCACGGGAGGGGGCATTTTCTAGACTGCAAGCTTCTGAGGACATAGTGTCCTGTGTACACACCTAAGCCTGCCTCACAGATGTTCATATTACTAGACCTGCCAATAGGAGAAACACAAAGACACATTATGAGCAAGCAACTTTCCGGCACAGTCTATTTTCAGGCTACTGGTTACCTCCCTAGGGTGGATTTCTGGGGAACGAGCTGCAATCTTGACAAGAAGATGCCACAAAATGGGAATAACTAACCTTGGGAATTTATAAAGCCCTATATTAAACTACTGAGGGTCGCAATCGTCTTTTCAGAGGAGGTGGGTTACCAGGACATAAAATAAAAAAACAAAAAAAAACAAATAAGAGGCAGATATACATACGAAGCATGAAAACACAATGGCTTAACATGTGATCTGTACACCTGATAATAGGGCTGAAAACTGACATTTTTCATCACCAATTTGGGTTACAGCAGTTGTCAGTTATTCTAGCCACTAATTAATGAAAGAGGATATCTTAGACTAAGATTTCAGAAAACTGCATTATTAGAAGAACAATCCTGATGTGCCTTTGATTTTTTTTTTGCAGTCTCGGCAATATTTCGTCATGTTATCTCAGCGGTGACTACCACGACATTTGAAGGTTTACCTAAAGATATTTTGAAGACAATCATGTTGGCATTCTTGCAGTTCTGAACAACTTTTTTTTTTTGCCTTGATCTGCTGCAGAATCATCTTCTTTGATGGGGGGAAAAAAAAAAAAAAAATTGTACTACGTTCCACGATACCTTTCCAATTAGAACGACTAACAAGATAGTGGAACCCAATGGACCGCATTATACCGTAGGGATCTCGGCAGGCTAGGCTGACGTCCATCGTGGAAAGGATCTGATACTGCGCTGCGGTTTCCATCTATCACAGAGACTATGTTAAAGCTCTGGAGTCTCCGCAAATGACTGTTGTTACCTTCTGTTTCCCATTGTAGGGCACTGATAGAGAACTAGTAGTAAGCATTATTTGGTGCCTGATGACTTATGCTACAAACTTGCCAATTAAGTGGCCATTATAGATTCAGAATTAGCCACGTCAAGAGGAGAAAAATAGTTGTGGCTGAACATGAGGCCAAAGCAAACACAAGGACATCATCCAGAGAGTACGTCAAGAGTTAAACCATCACTGCTTGCATAAGTTAGCAAATGCAAGACTCTCTAACCTATTCTACTGACAGGGCCATGATGAAACCTGTTAATGATTTAACAGCTAGAAGGTTAAAAGTACAAGTCCACGGCTGAACCTCGCACTGTGCTATGTGCAAAGGACATGCCTAGCTGTCGGCTCAGCACAAAATGGGTTAAACTATATGCCCATAGGATGTGTCCATGGAGTAGCTGTTGTCTCTCACACTCCAAAAACACTGCCAAGTTGAATGGCTTCTCTACTAAATTCTCTCCATTGCGGTCAATGACTGATGCAGAATGTGCTGGTGCATGTAAGCAACACATAAGTCATACATCTAAGAAGAGAATAGGTGAAATTGGAGTCCTGTACTTTCATACCTAGGGATAACACAGGGCTCAATACTTGTCTGATTGTCATTAGTAATATAGATTCTCTGGGGGATGCTGGAATACGATAATGGCAGCACGGCTGTTGGCATGAACCCCAACCATGAAGGAGCCAATCCAACGAGCAAACACTGCCTCCGGTAAGATTTGATGGCTGACCATTCAAGAGAATCTGTCACCAGGTTCTTGCCTAATCTGAGAGCAGCATAATGTAGAGAAAGAGGCACTGATTCCAGCGATGTGTCACTTACTGGGCTGCCTGCTGTAGACTTCATGAAACCACTGTTTTATCAGCAAAAGATTATCACTAGAGAACTAGTAAACATGGGTTAAATTATTCATGAGCTGTGTAACCATCACTGATTGACAGCTGGCTGTGTACACTGTGCATAGGCAGAAAGATTCCAGTGATGTGGGTGCGGTTATACAGATCTGACCATTTGCAGAAAACAGGGACCATCATCATGCAGGAAGTGATACATTGCTGGAATCAAGGTCTCGGCCCTCTATATCATGCTGCTCTCAGAGGTAGCAAAAACACGGTGACAGATTATCTTTAAACAACAGGAACTTGCTCCTAAAGATTCCAGTAATCTGCCAATTCCTGCTGTAAAGGTAAGACTAGTGCACAGGTGTGACCCAGCACGCACAAGGTTAACAACTTTCAAGAGCAGGAGGCCCCATAAAGTGATCTGAGCTCCTAGTACTTTATCCCAGAGGCACAAACAATCCTGCATGTTACTAAATCCTTGCAGACAGGAACCTGAAAATGTGAGAATTCAGGTCTGGTCAGCATGTGAACACTGAGCGCTCTTATCTGTGGTCATTGTGTGCCACAAAAAGGCAACTATGCTTCACTAGGAGAGCCCCCATAAAGAGGTCTTTCAGACAGGAGGTTGACTGTGCCCAGTCAGGGGAGGTGGGGGGATTTAAAGCACAAACATGAAAGATTTCCAGGCTCTCTGTTAATAGGTCACTGGTTTCACTTACAACTGGCAAACCAGGTTTGGACACACTAAACTGTTCACTGCCTGGAAGAAAAGAGACTAGAAAGGGACACAATTGTGCATGCAACACACAGCCGGCTCAGGCCGAGATCACAGAAGCCAAAGCGTAAAAAAAGAGGTATTCAGGAAAATTAAATCCAGCATCCGCAGTCATCAGGCCTGTTTATTCAGCTGAAAATAACCCTATGGACATTTACCTTCCCCTCAGACAACAGAACAAGTGTCACTATACAAACGTGGCTCCCCCCACACGTGTCAAGAGGTGGTCCCTACATAAACTTCAAAGCCCTGCTCCTGAACCTGGACTGTAACCATGTGATCCAATTTATCATTACAACATACAATGCACCAGCTAGTTATATGTTGGGTTATGATTACCACCCATGTCTTCAAGGAACCCAGCCCAGATTGCAGAGCATTAAAGAGGCTGGCCGTGACCCATCAGCACATAGGGTATTCATTAGCGCACGCTCGTCTCATAGCCCAGCGTGACAACTGACAGCTTGGCAACAATCGTTGACTCCCACCCTGGGATTAGGCGACAGCCACATTGCTCTGTTGAAGCTGCAATATATGTGAATTTTTATACGCGTGACTCTCAGTCATGTCTCACTGATCTCTCGCCACACCCTCCGATTCATTGTGACACCCTGTCAAGCCGCCTAGCGCTCCCATGTACCCTCCCAAATCCACCGCTCCTCAGTAAAGACAGACCAGGATTAAATAGGTCAATACTAGGGTCTTAATCTGATATCAAGACTGAGAGCTAAAGGTCTTGTAGACCTCATAGAGCAAATATTCTGCAGAGATCAGAACAAACAAGAATTGTGTAACATCACAGGTGCAACCTGCAGGCGAGGACCCTGATGGAAAACTTCCCCAAGGAACTGCCATCTACTTGCCTCTCACTTGAAAGCAATTTTCTCCAAGCTTTCAGTATTCCCATAACACAGTACATGAAAGCATTAGACATAAAATGTAACATAATTGTTACATGTAGATACCACAAGTGAAATGTTACAATGTAGGAAAGATCAGTGGCAGAGGCCATACTGCAGGTCTCAGGAATGGATGGCAGATTAACTTTTTGGGGTTTCCTCTATGCCTGTTTGTTAAAAAAAAAAAAGTTATCCCCTACTGTTTAAATCAATTTTCCCGTAGCAACCAGGAGCCAATTATAATAATTATACATATAAAAGTGAATATGAAAAAAAAAAGAAAGTTAGGTGTAACATTATTAAAAGTTTATTTTCAGCCAACAGGAACATAATATATATTTAGATAATAGAGCAGAGGTCTCTAACCACAGATTATGCAAAGCTTCAACACCCAACATGTCTGAGAGCGCTGGCTGGGATCTGTAGTTGTAATTTGCAGCTGGAAAATCACAGGTTAGATACCACTGCTGGGATCATACATGTAATGTCTAACCTCAGTCCAGAAGTTTCCAGGGCATTATGGGAGTTGTAGTTTTCTAACAGCTAGAGGGCTGTAGGTTGGAGAACACTGCTGCGTGGTCTACTCTAGGCCTTCCAGCTGTTGCAAAACTACAACTCCCAAAATGCCCCAACAGTCTCCGTGCTCAGGTTGTAGATCACTAATGTATGATCTAATATACTAGTAGATGAATGAAGCTGGGATCTCCAGTTTGCAGCAGTTTCAAAACTACAACTCCCAGAATGCCTTTACAGCATCTGGCTATTTCATATTTATTGGAAATGTAGTTTTGCGGGTTGGAGACCACCACAGCTCAGATTAAAGCTGGCCACACACATTATAGGGGTCTGCTAGCTATCATTCAGTTGATAGCCATCACACCGAAACTAGTCTTGGCAAAAGGTTTAGGCGATTCAATTCCAACAATTCGATCATTATATCTCCCCATTTATCTGCAGGGGGACAGTCTGGAGGCCCTCACGTACATTGGATGGACGGCCAACCTCATAAATATGGGTGGGTTTGGTTGAATTCTATCTAATACTTATGGCAGGGAGCGGTAAAACTGGGGTGTAAACTGCAGGTGTCATAGCCACCAAGAGACTAGCACAGGGGGGCCCAACTTATCCAAGTAGCCAGAAGTATTGCTTCTTGGAGGTCAACGAGGTTGTGACATTTCCATTGGCACCAAATTGTACCAAAGTCCAATACAACAAGTTATACAGCCCCAGTACTTACATTAATATACAAGTCATATACAGTCCTGCACGTTCTCATGCACAGGACGTGATCATACACGTATAACTCAGGTTATAAACAACCCTGCACTGCAGCCATACATACAAGTGTACATAGTATATACACAGGATGTGATCATAAAAGTTGTATACAGCCTTGGACCCCACTCATTCATTCCTATTTATATAGTGTATACACAAGACATGATAATACACACAACTTATATACAGCCCTGCACCCATACATACCGCTGTTTATAGGATATGATTATACAGAAGTTATATACAGCCCTGTACACACAAGAATATACGTTATACACTGCCATGCACATGCTCATACAGACTCCCGTATACAGTATAGACACAAGACATGGTCACAGACATATATATGTTATATACAGACCTGAATGCGCTCACACTGCCCCCTTCATACAGTATATACACAGGACATGATCACAAAGATCCCTGTATATAGTATATACACAGGATGTGATCACCTAAGTATATACACACACACAACACTGCCACCCGCTCATTCATTCCCCTGTATATACACAGAATGTGACAATACATAAGTGTATAAGTTACATACAGCCCTGCATGTGTTCATAGTGCCCCCTATATATAGTATATACACGGGACGTGACCACACAAATATATACAGCACTGCACCATGCAAATTCATTCCCTAGTATATACACAGGATGTGATATACCCTTATGTATTAAGTTACATACAGCCCTGCTCAAGCTCATACTGCCCCCTGTATACAGGATACACAGCCTAGCAGTGAGCTCTTACTGCCCCCTGTATAGAATATAAGCACAGGACTTGATCACACAAGTATATACATTTTATACAATCCTGCATGAGGTCATACTGCCCCCTGTATACAGTATATACACAGGACGTGATCATACCTGTGCACATACGCTATGTACAGCCCTGCAGGCGCTCATACATGTGTATATACGCTATGTACAGCCCTGCAGGTGCTCATACATGAGTGTATACGCTATGTTCAACCCTGCAGGTGCTCATACATGTGTATATACGCTATGTACAGCCTTGCAGGCGCTCATACATGAGTGTATACACTATGTTCAGCCCTGCAGGCGCTCATACATGTGTATATACGCTATGTACAGCCCTGCAGGCGCACATACTGTCCCCTGTATACAGTGTATAAACAGTATGTGAGATATATACACAGCCCTGCACGCGCTCACACTACCCTCTGTATATAGTATATACACAGGACGTGATTATAAGTGTGTGTATATATATTATATACAGCCCTGCATGCGCTCATACTGCCCCCTGTATATAGTATATACACAGGACGTGATCATAAATGTGTATATATACTATATACAGCCCTGCAGGTGCTCATACTGCCCGTGTATATAGTATCTGCACAGGACGTGAGCATACATGTGTATATATTATACACCGCGCTGTACATGCTCATACATGTGTATATATATTATATACAGCCCTGCAGGCGCTCATACTGCCCCCTGTAAACAGTATATACACAGGATGTGATCATACATGTGTA